>NDFZ01004797.1:160581-171113 GCA_002192655.3 Mamestra configurata
CACCAGGCCCGGGTCGATGGCGCGTTGTGTTTCACGCGCGCCTCAAAGAGATGTCAGCAGAGAAGACGGGGCCCGCTAGGGCCAGAGCCTGCCAGGGTTGCGGAATTTGTTCGAAAGAGTCACCGCGGCCCTGGAACGCAAAGGGCTTTAGAAGGAACACGGATGGGTTTTAGTCAGTAAGTCTTGACACGCCCTTCCGCTCCACCCAGAGCGGAAGAAGTCATTTGATGATTTCCCATCCTTAAAAAAAAAAAAAAAGCCATGTAGTGTAGGTAGTTCTTGGTAATCACTGGGTCACGAGTTCGATCCTCAAACATATTTAGATCGGAATATGATACACAACAGTGGATTTTCATACAAGCGTACCAGTCAAACAGTTTTTTTGCTACGAATTTGCAACTTTTATTGTTAGTGTTTGACAATATCCTCTGTAATATTGACGTAGTCTTTTTGTTCTACGAAACTGTGGCCGAGCAGTCGATACGGACACGGTACATACCTACGCATGGCCCATGTTACACGTTTCGGTGTTGCATAGTGCGTTTCACGCTCACGCACTTTGCGACTGTTTGGACCTATTCACCTTTATTCCCAGTAGTTGCATGTAGCTAGTTCCACATGGAACTATTGCAATATAAAAATTAATGCCATGTACCATTACTTCCCTGTAATTTTAAACTAGTTTTATAGCCGACATTTCTTTCATATGGAACTGCTGCAACTATTTAGTTCCATGTGATTATAGTTGAGTTCCAAACTGTGCTATTGCAACCTTAAAGTGTAAAAATATTTTGTGCCATTAGTTCCATGTAATTTAACACCAGTTTTACTCAGTCACAACAACAAACTTAGTTCCACAATGACGATTAAGTATATAATACTCATATGATAATTAAAAAAAAAACTAAAAACACGCTTTTATCACGCACTAAAACTTAGAAACTAATTGAATTATATAAATAAGCGCAATTACAATAGTTTGTCATTATTGAAATATTGAGATTCCTAATTTGTTTGTCCAAAACTTTGCAAATTGATTACTTTAAGTTTATTACGATGTAAAATTAACGTTAAACAGCATGTCACTATTCCTGTTATTGTAATTTAAATGTTTCAATACTTAACCTAAAAAACTTGAGTACACGTACACGTGGGAGGGGCGAACCCTATAAATACGGCCGCTATGTCGGCGTTCGGGCACCATCACTCAGTTTCAAGAAAGCTATAGGGAAACCAGCACGCTTCGCATACATAAAAACAGACCGCGTTTCGTTTTCCGGCCTCGCCGCCGAGGCCCGTCGCGACGTCCCTGTAAAAATCCTCCCCGACCTTTTATTACCGAGCCAGCCCGCGTCGCTGAGCCAGTAGTTTTAAACTCCCTAAATAATAACCCAGCCTGTCCCTTGTTGTCCTCCCGAAATGACGCCGCTAGCCGAGGTCCGTATCCCACAGGGGATCCTAGCGAGTGGTCATTTAGCCTTAATTTAACTTAGTTTAGCCCTGGCTGGGGGCCTTAAATTCATTTGAGGCCACCACAGGATAGTCCGGTTAAGCAGTAACCCGCTTTAGTGAGCTGAACTGCAAGTGGTCACGTCCAAAAAAAAGGCGCGAAGCGTTCGGGCATTCACGCTTGAGCCGCCGGACAGTACGGACCTCTCTGAGATGTCGTTACGCTCTTCATTGAATAAACGAAGTTTGAAAAAAGTTGGGAAGTTTTCGTTTGAAAACCCAAAAATGAGTGATCATGAGGTTCATTCTCAGTTATCAGAACTGGGATTCCAAGGAGCTCATACACAAACCGCTTCCTCATCAGCTCGTTCACCACCTGATCAACCGGAACCAATCATCACCCAGCAGAGGAAGCCTGTGTTGGTCACCAATACACCATTGGAAGCTGTTCTGCAATTAAGGCCGCGTATCCTCCTCATGGAATGAAGATGGGCGGGTATGACCACAATTCATGATGCAAATGATGTGAAAGATGTCGGAGCGCTTGTGTGCTCCACCTACCGAAGCAACGTCGACGTCTGTTTACAATCATTCGATCCGAACACCAACGTCGGTGTACGAGAATGGTGCCAGCATATCGATCAAGCGATCGAAGCGTACAAGCTGGATAATTCCGATATCCGCATGAAAGTCTGCATCCTGTTAAAGGGGCATGCAAAAATGTGGATTGATGATTGGATAGTGACTACTTCTACGTGGGAAGAGTGGAGAAAAAACCTCATTACCGCGCTTGAACCTGAAAATAGATACTCAAGGGGCATCATCAAATCTCCCTACTCAAGCCCCATCATATTAGTCAAGAAGAAAAATGGTGACGACTGTTCGTTGAATAAACGAAGTTTGAAACAAGTGAAGTTTTCTTTTGAAAACCCAAAAATGAGATGAGATATGCTACGCTGACGTCACACTTTTTTAAAACACTACAGAGGTTCTTTCTTCGTTTATATATAACTTATATATCTTAATATATATTTCTTGTGTACGTGTGTATGTCACTGAACTCCTGGACGGCTGGACCGATGTTGACGAATTTTTTTGTGTGTGTTCAAGGGGGTAGATGGCGCTGCAATCGATTTCTATAATTTTTTGTCAGACGATAATTATATGCATGATACCCTTGCCAATATTTTAACTTCATTGTAGAGTAAATGCAAACATGACTGTTTACCAGCCTTTTATTTAATTTGCACCGTTTGTACGTGTATCGGACGGGCTTGATAGATTGAACGGGGGGTGTGTTTGGGCTACCCCAAACACAACCCCCGTCTATCCTTCTTGAATTCCTTCGATGTAGACTGTGACCAACTCAACTGCGTCCAGATGCGCTGACGTCCTGTACCTTATTGGTTCCCGTACTTCTCGTGAACATTTCTTCCTTCTTGTTATCTTCGCTTGCTGTCTTCGGGATAAATTGAGGTTAGGGATGTTTGCTTACCAGGGATAAATTAAGACGCAAAATAAAAAAACCCCTTAATTTGCTAACTGCCGTGTTAACAATAGTTAACACTGCAGTTAGCGGTTTTAGGATTTTTTTGTGACTATTTTCGCTATATTTGGTTATAGATTCTAATTATTTCGTGCCAATTACTACAAATTCTATTTTTTAAACTGTTTACTATCGTACGGTTTAACTTGTAGCTACTATAGATTTTCGGTAAAGCCCCCGGTTTTTTGAGGTGAAAACCACCCCTTCAATTTCCCCGTCTACTGAGGGATTATTTCAACGGAACTAGTGAATATGTGTTTGAACCTATTTACTATTTGGGGTTGGCTTCCCGAAGTTCTGAGCCTTGGGGACTGTCATACTGAATAGTTCAGGGTAGGTGCATCATTCCCCTATCCAGATACTCTCAACTGTCAAAACCGCCCCTCTAAGGGTGACAACACTATAAGCTAAAAGTCCAGAAGTGGAAAGCTTGGCATACACCAGTTTTACGTCGCCAATGAGCCTTTTAGCCCTGCATTTCACCGAATCAAGCGCGGCAAGTTGGTATTTAGCTGAGCCATCCCAAAGGTGGCCGCAATACTCCATGCAGGATCGGACTTGTGCTTTGCAAAGGGTTAAAAGCTGTCCAGGCGTGAAGTATCGCTTCACTCTATTTAGGATGCCCAGCTTTTTGGCCGCAGTTTGGGCTTTGTGCTCAATGGTGGCGCCGAAGTTGAGACTGGGTGTCAACTACGTGCCTAGGAGCTCGACCCGATCGGTTACAGGGACAGATGTACCCCGAAAAGTAGGAATTAGAAGTAGGAAGTCGAAATGACTCCTTTAAGCGGTAAAAAGACACGCTTGTGTTTTAGTGGCATTAAAAGAGATGTAGATTTTCATCACCCCACTGGGAGACAAGGCTTAAGGTCAAATTTGTCCGCTCTACCATGGCCTCTCAAGGAACTAACCTCTTCCCCGCTGGTTTTTGCGCTGGACAAGTATATTTCTGAAAGCGAACTCATTTGCGTACCCAACAATACCAGGCTGAAGCAGATCATTGATGTGTAGCAGGAAAAGAGTTGCCGAGAGAACAGACCCCTGAGGAACTCCGGCATCAATAGCCATGAGGTCAGACAGTTCTACAATTGTTTTAAGTCTACTACTAAATCCTACGATTTTTATATTGCGAAATACCAGTGTGGTCCCTCAATTCAACCGCACATTAAGAAATCCCAACAACTGTTGTAAAGAAAATATTTTATTATAAGGAAATTTAAAAAAATCATTGCTTTATTTACATAATGACAGCTGTGTCATGCTAACCAAAGAGTCACAGATGTATCAGTCCTTCGCCGCGAATTTCCACCAGTTCTAGTCTCAGTAGTTCGCTTGTTTTGTTCGGGGCCGGACTACTCAGTCTAAATAAATTTGTCTCATTAAAGTTCGGCCGTTCAGAGAATGCGTTCCTGACACGTCGATTGAACTGACGACGTAACTTTGTAATGGCGTTGCAGTTACGATAAAAATATTTTTGCTGGTTGTTTACCGTTTTAACAATTGATGAGCATTAAAACAACATTATTATATCAATAATCAATGAATGTTATAATTTTGTGCCAAACTGAGTGTCAAATAACTTGGTAAACAATATTTTTCTAAATCTATACTGCGCTATTACAAGGTTATGTCAGCGCTTTATATTTGTAGTGCTGTGCTAAAAATAACAGGCAAGTATCGTAATCTGTTCTTATACAGTTATACTTATAATATAAAATAATACGCTTTGTTTTTCTTTTTAAGAATTTGAAAATAATGGACTATAAGATAACTTTTATGAAATATAAAAATAAAACTATGACCAAACCGAACGCGCGAAAGAAAGTAGCATTTTTATATTTAGGTTGAAAATGGTAACCCCAAATGGCGTTGGGCCGCCATTTTGTGACGCTAAAACAGTCGTCTGTTGTCGTTTCGTGCGCATAGACCACGTTCTTCAAGTGTTTTCGATCTGTTTTTATTTGATTACCCGGCTTTCGTTTAATGGACTGTTTCTGCTTTTCAAACTGACATCGGCGCTAAATCGGACTTCGATTGTGTTTTGTATTGCGTTCTTTTTACTTTTGGTGCATAATAATGCCTAAACGTGGACAAACATTGAAAAGTGGAGCCCGTGAGTTAATCATCAAGCTGCAAGATTACTTTGAGCGGGAGCGGCAAAATTGCGGACCCCTGGTACCTGTCGAACAAGTACAAGAACGCGTCTCTCAGGCGCTTGGAGTTAGCAAACGAACGATAACAAATATTAATAAAGAAAAGTTCGGCTCGACTGGCATGGAAGATAATATTTTACGTACTCCGAAGAAGAAACGTAGAACTAAACCCGTGACAGATATTGACACCTTTGACGCCGATGCAATCAGAAATCATATATATGGTTACTATTCCAGAAATGAATATCTCAACAGGAAGAAGCTTTTGGCATCGTTAAGAGAAGCTGGACTGTTTAGCGGGGGTAAAACTGCTTTAACCAAAATCTTAAAAGATATTGGTTTTTCGTATAAAAAAACAGACAAAAGAAAAATTTTATTAGAACGATACGACATAATTTTAAAACGGATAAGTTTTTTGAGAGAAGCAAAAAAAATTGATAACTGGGATAATGTAGTGTTCATTGACGAGACATGGCTAAACGCCAATCACACGGTTTCCCGTTCTTGGACGGATGATACACAAGCGTCGACGTCAAAAGTACCAATGGGTAAGGGGGCCCGTCTGATAATATGCCACGCAGGTTCTGCAAAATACGGCTTTGTGGAGAACGCGTTACTGGCATTTCAATCAAAAACCACAAATGACTACCACGAGGAAATGAATGCCACTACATTTAAAGAGTGGTTCCAGAACGTGCTTTTGCCCAGCCTACCAGAGCCTTCTGTAATATTCATGGATAATGCCTCCTATCACTCGGTTCAAATACAGAAACCACCTACCCAAGCTAATAAAAAAGAAGAAATGGTGGCTTGTTTACAAGCAAAAGGCATTGACGCAAATATGCAGATGCTAAAAGCAGAGCTAATTAAAATAGTTAAAGAAAATAAAGCGGCGAAATAATGTGCGATACGAAATCGATGAACTGGCTCTGGAGTACGGTCATCGCGTTCTAAGAATTCCACCGTATCATTGCCAATATAACGCGATCGAGCTAATCTGGGCTCAAATAAAAGGTTACGCCGCCCGCCACAATACTTCCCCGCCATTCAGCACGAAAAAGATGATGACCCTATTAAAAGAAGCCTGCGGGGAAGTCACAAGAGATGACCGGCCAAAGGTTGTTGAGAAGACTAAAAACCTGATTTTGAAACATTTTGACCGAGATATGAGGATTGATTCTGTTATTGATAATAATATAATTATATATGTAGGCGAAGATGATGAAGACACCACCTCCTCAAGCGAATCGGAGTCTAGATTAATATTCTGTACGCACATTCAATTCAATGTACTTACTTTATTGCATAGAAATACAGATTGTAACTTTGTAACAAAGAATAAATAAAATAATTTTATTAAGTATATGAATATTACCTTTTTTTGGTTTCCACTTAAATCAATAAAATATACATTTTAAATGATTCCGCCAATTTAAAACGAAAATAATCTTAAAATAATGCGGCGGTTCATTTTGGAGGAACGGTAACGAACTCAGTGTTATGTTGTGCCCATCACTAGTCGTGACTAACTGATAGGTGTCAGGAACGCATTCTCTGAACGGCCGTAGTATAGTTCGGTTATGACGTCGCACCGAACAGTTGATATTAAAAAAGAAACCAGTAGTCCGGTTAGGGATGTAAACATAAATGCTATAGATAGAGGACTAATAAATTTTATATCCACCTCTGCAATATTTTTGAATGAAAAAAAGTGATTTTATTAATAAATTAAAAATTAAAGACATCTTTGAAGCATTCATTGCTTTATTAATTCACAATAAAGTATTACTTGAACTTTTATACACAAAGAAACAAATGGGGACAAGTCGTAATTTCCAAAAAATATTTTTTATGAAACTGCCAAGCTCAAGACTCGACTAGACGTCATTTTAATTAACTATTAATATCTTCAAAAAGCGATTATAAATAACAAAAACTACTGAAATCGCGGAAACTCATTGTGTAGATGTCCACCGCTGTCGCAACTGTTGTAAGTAGTAACCATTGCGTTGAAAATAATGTGATCTAGTTCAACGATCTGATTTATTTCCTATTTCATGTTTAATATAAATCTGATTGTTATTGTTTCTCAAACAACGCATAAGTTCTTAAATACGATAAAATATGTTTTACAAAAAAATATTGCATCTTAACAGATGTATATGAAAATATAAACAGTTGAATATTAACACTGCTTTTGCTAGTTTTAACTATTGTAAAGCTGTAACAACTATAAAAATGAATTACAAAATGCTCAATGTGTTACGGTATAACATTATGGCACTTTGATGATCTATCACTTACATCATGAAACTGTAATCTTAATCACTATGACACAGCTATGACGGGCGCTAGTCGAACTTCAACAATTACAAAACAACAGCTTGGCAGTTGTAACAACGGGGTGGTAGAAATTAAAATTCTCAAAAACTTTCACAAGCTTTACACACTGGCGTTGATAAAAAAAAAAAGAAAAGACTACACCGTCAACTTTGTGCACGACTTGCCCGTGTGTTTCGTACAAATCTAGAGAGAAAAGAGATTAAAGAGGAAACATTAGGCAGTGTTTATAAAATGGCACTACATACAAAGACAATACAGAGTGGTCTATAGATAGTGTTCTATACAACATTCGGCGGTGATCAGTACCACTTCAACAATAAGACAATAGTTTTCTAGGCGAGCTGTAAAGTAGAGTTGTGATGTTGTTGCGGAGGGAGCTTCAGTACACTTTCAGTTGATTCTTGTCGTCGAACCCGGCCGAGTGGCCGGCGTTGCGGACTATGAACGAGTTGCCGTCGAAGTGCATCCGCCTCTCACCTCGCCTGTCCAAGTTAACTTAACTATAACAGACGCCATCAAACTGACACTACATGCTTCATTATTAGCATAATAAAATATTTATTCCTAGTTTATCATATATCGCATCACAGACAAGGGCCTATAGTTTGCTATGGCCCTTTTCTAATTCATATACTGTTAACTAAATCAAGACAATTTGTTCAGATTCAGGGCCGATTTGTCTTCGATGGTCAAAAACTTCTAGATAACTTAGATAAGGAATAAAATGGCTATTTGACAGCTTTTGTAGCGACAATTCTAACCGCCATATTATCAGATCTCTTTAATTATAAAAATTGAAAACATCTGACCATTGAAAAATCGATAAAAAAAGATATGATGGAAGGAACTTTAATATTGAGAATAAAGGTGCAAGGGTGAAAAGTAAACGACTCTTCCAATGAACTCAATACCTAAACGGTTATTGACATACGCGTCGCGCGTCGGTAAGATTTTTGCAAATGGATAGAAATGACGTTCAGAAACCCAAGATTTGGAAGTTAAACATGGTTATTAAACCGCAAGGGTAAAACTGGAAACAGCAGTCGTGATCGCAACGCGTGCTCCGGCGATGTACAGGCTCTTTCATAAATATATAACCATGTCCATGGGATAAAAAATAAATACTGACTATAGCGAATTCTAAATTCAAAATCAGTAGAGACAATAATGATTGAGTTTGTGTTTTTTTTTTAATGAATAAGCCTGTTAGTCCTTGATGACCTTGAACTTCTACAGACAGGTTTTAAGAAATGATGTGACGTTTACCAGAGTACCTACCAGTCAGCGTCATGTACGAAGGCCGGAATCTGTCGTGTTACACAATTTGGAAGAGGCCCATGCCCAGCTGAGGACTTCGATAAAGAGTGGTGAGTATGAGTAGTTGCGCGAAGGTTACAGTTGAGGGTCCCTAACCTTACGAATAGATGCTGAGTCTGGCCCAAAGAGGCAGTGCAGTGCAGGAACGGGCTCGTGATGGACGCCGAACCGTTGCTCGGGCTGGTGCGCAGTTGATACTTGTGGCTGCAACGATGAATCCTGAAACAACGGCGATGAAAGGTTATTTTAAATAAGAAAAGTTAGGGAAAACTAAACAACGATTTTCATTAATTACCCAGCCATTTCTGCTGATGATTCTGTGGTCTCAGGACCAGCACAACTATTCACCCCGTAAACCTCGTCAGGACTTCTAATGCAATAATTGTTAGATCTGTTTCAATTATCTTACTTTTAGCTTGTTCATCCAAACTTCCACGTAAATTGAAGCAAGCAATAATGTCCTACCCTAAAAACTTCATGACCCCCCCCCCCCCTTTAGGAGTTTATTTTCAAACATTTGTTAAGTATTCTTTTATAATCGAAATCATTTGAAAGCATCACTTGAAAAGCTTCGTCAGCGAGCTCCCACTCAACATCAGCATGTATGCGGCAGGATTCCGCGTCTGTGATTATAGTTAGTTATCCCTAGAACTAATATAGGAAGCGAAAACAAACAAACGTCGCTCTTCGCACCACTTCCAAATGTCACGACTAACAGAACGAAGATGGGGAATTGTACACCGGCCATCCTAATGATATAAGAAATCGCCGTAGAATTGTCAATTCGTAAGAGTCAAAAGTAAAGAAACAGGTAAATTAATTATATTGATTGTAAATAATCTTTAACCGACTTCAAAAAAAAAGAGGAGGTTCTCAATTCGTCTATTTTAAAAGCTTTTATTTAACTTCACTTGTATGTATGTAATGTCCTGGAATCTTGCAATCAATATTTCACCCACTTTCGTTGAAGCTATCGAGCTGAAATTTCGCACACATATTTAGTCCCTATGACAATACACTATTCATTAATTGCCGCCATTTTTAACCTAATATGGCGGACGTTATAAAATGGCGATTTATAATTTTTACAGCAACCCCTATGATATGGGTATCAAATGAAAGAGCTCCATGAGCAGAATGCAATTAATAAAGGGGAACTAAATTTTTGAGCTGTTTAAATATTCGAGATGTCATTATGATCAGCTGGAAGACATATTGAGCAGTTATTTAATTTAATGGCGGTCGATTAATTATTGCGACAGTAAAACATGGACAGTAATAAAAAATCAATTAGTCGGTTATTTTATCATACAACGTCAATTCTAAAAAATAATTGAGCAGTCCAATAACTGAATGAGCGGTAAAAATGATGGAATGAGCGGTTATATATATATATTTAAACAACAGCTAAAAAAATTAGTTCCCAAAAAATATTAAGGCAAAAATAAGATTTTTGGTAAGGTTAGGTTAGGTTAAAACTGACGACTGTGACCTGGACGGCTCGGTGGCCATCATCGGCAGGGCTCTTGTCGACCCGTCCCGAGGTCACGGCTGGGTGGCCGCCCTCGCGGACGGCGTTGGCATTGTTGGGGCGTATTTCTCGCCCAACAAGAGCCTCGCCGACTTCGAGAGCTTCCTTGTCGAGTTGGGTGCCTTCGTGAACTGGTACCACCCTCGCCCGGTGCTGCTGCTCGGGGATCTCAACGCCAAGTCTGCGGCGTGGGGAT
>NDFZ01004798.1:0-111584 GCA_002192655.3 Mamestra configurata
CACCACAAGAAAAACCAAGAAGCGACATTTGTATGGCAACAAAAAGAACCGCAACGCCATCTAGGATAGATGGCGTTGCGGTTCTTTTTGTTGCCAGTCAGCGACGAACTAACAACGAAATCCTGCAACGAGCAAGTGAAGTTCTCCATACGATTTGAATATTCCACTCAACATGGAAGACAGGCCTCAATATTTCAAAGATCTTCTTCATAAAATCGCCAAAGAACAAAACTTCGTCAACTACGATTTGGAGGTTAAACCAATTTTTAAGCGGAGGAGCCAACTATACAATGCCGACAATCTCCGAGGGATATGGTCTGACATATTTAAAATGCAAAAGTACCGTTTGCTCTTTCCTACTCTCCAAAACCTGTGATGAGACAGAGGCACTGTTGAAAATTCGCTCTTAATTTTCATTCACAACAAAGCTTATTTATTATTGTTTTGGCTTTATTTTTTAATTATTTATTATACAAATAAGATCGCTACGTACGTATTCTACGTAAAATGTTTTGTTTATAAACACTGAAAGACAGAATAAAATCATTTAAATACCGACTTTTCCCATTTGGTTTGTTTTGTTATTGTTTAATTAATTTATTTATTTACTTTTCAAAGTGACTGTCAAATAAAGTTGATATTAAAATACCTAAGGAAGGTCCAAGCGAGTTCTCGACCATTATTATGTAACATTGCTTTTAACAAACCTGCAGGCGCTGCATCACGGTGTAGCACAATCTACTTCAGGCGCTCGCCCTGTCTGCATCGAGTGCTCTTGAATCGGATGCCGATAGAATCGAGATATCGGAGCGGCACTGTACTAATTGGATTTGTAAAAAATAGGAAAAAGCTTAAATCTACTGTTCGTACATAGGCTATGCCTTTGCCGTAGTCAGGTAAAATAGGCTAGTCGATTCTAGTTCAAAGGTGCCTTCTGAAGTTCGCTTGTCGATGCAAATCCCCTCACCCCCACTGTCACATGACTTCGCCACTACACAGCGACTCGCCTCTCGAGTCTTGACTCGTCTTTAGATCTGATAACTTTTTAACAACAAAAGAGGTATCTTGGCGACACATTTCTTTTTTTATTTAATAAATTTGCAATCGGCCATTATCAAATCTTTTCTGAGAAGGATTTAGATTGGGTGTGTTCCATTAATCGCCACCAACAGAAGTTGGTAGAGATCAATATTATAATCTGTTTCTCTGGTCAAGGTCTAGTATTTGTCATCTTTTAAGGTGTTTTACATCTTCCTGTGGTGTTAGCAGGTTCCTAGCCAGTTCGATTGTGTGTTTATTGAGCCTTTCCTTGGATCTCCTACTTTTTTTGCAATCTTCCTCCCTCGGCGACTTATTTAAATTAAATGTTTTGGGTGAGATTATACTTAACTCATTGGTACTGTGTTAAGCGATTCTTGCCAACTCCTTTCAAAGAAATGAAAAGATATTGGGGAAAAGCTCACGGCGAGCTTCTCGTTTTTCACTCCACGTCATACCGATGCTGGTCGCTTCTGCANGTAAATGTTTTGTGTGAGATTATACTTAACTCATTGGAACTGTGATAAGCGATTCTTGCCAACTCCTTTCAAAGAAATGAAAAGATATTGGGGAAAAGCTCATGGCGAGCTTCTCGTTTTTCACTCCACGTCATACCGATGCTGGTCGCTTCTGCAAACATGGTGCGTCGCCAGGTTTGACGAGGACGGCCACGCTCCCTTTTTCTTAAAGGATTCCAGTCCATGGCCTGTTTGGGAATGTGATCGGGATTCCTCCAGAGCGTGTGTCTTATTCATCTCCACTTACAACGCTTGGTCTGTAGCGGCATCAATGCCGTCTCATGAAAACTAAGAAGCGACATTTGTATGGCCAACAAAAAGAACCGCAACGCCATCTATCCTGTCAGCGACCAACGAAATTCTGCATCACTCAAGCAAAGTCCTCCGTGCGATTTGAACGTAAACAACAGTCCGAATATCAACTATCGGGCAGTTTCCCACCAGGCACAACAACCGTCTGGTCGGAGGATCCTCCCTTTTCAGTGGAGGTGTGTGGGACTTTACTCTCTGTTCCGCATACCTCTAATATTCTTCCTGTGGCAGCCTGTAACTAATAATGAAAGTTATCGCATTAAACACTCAGTGTTCTTCCTCCTCTCTCCAACTTGATCTATGCTGTGCCCGACACGGTCCATAATTGTGACTTATATAACTTTTTCCCTACCAACTATATACATTATAGTTAGCAATATAGAATTCAGAATTAAATTGTGTCAAGGGATAAAATATTAATTCCACACAGGCGGAGCTGCGAGAGGTAGCTGGCTGAAGATAATCTTGAGTAACCGATAGGTGCTTTTAATCATAAGTATTTTCACTAAATTATTGCACTGACAGAAAACAACACAAGCACAACGTGCCAAAGTTACATTTTATTTTTTTTTAAATATAGAAATTGTTCGGGTCTTGTGGGGTAAACCAGCGAGCGAAGTCGCTGCTAAGCCTGTAAAATATTTTGATTGAATTGAATACCCGTACCCAAAGCCAGACAAAAGCTTCATAACGAACACTAAAATAGCGAATACTTCAGCAAGAATGAACTTTCAAAAATAATGCCTTCATTTTTATTCACTATTTTTGTGCAATCTGAATTCTAAACGAAGCCATTAAGATGAAATGGAACATAAACATCGTGCGGTTCGGTTTAAAATATTCTTTTGTTTGAAATATTTTTGTGGTTTCAAGTAATTGTGGCACGTTCTGGCACTTTTTTTGGACCAGACGTGGGCCGTAAAGATCTTTTTTTCAAGATTTTTATCAATCTGTTCAGTTACACAACTAGACTACACAGTACACACGTGCTACCGTACTTCCGTGTACACCTCTTCAAGCACTCAATATGGAAACATGCCAAACAAAATCGCCAAAGAACAAAACTTCGTCAACTACGATTTGGACGTTAACCAATTTTAAGCGGGGGAGCCAACTATACATCGAAATTGTACACGGTGACAATCTCTGAGGGATATGGCCTCACATAATTAAAATGCAAAAGTACCGTTCGTTTTTAAAAACTAAGAAGCGACATTTGTATTGACATAAAAAAAAACCGCAACGCCATCTATCCTGTCAGCGAAGAACTACCAACGAAATGCTGCATCGCGCTAGCAAAGTTGAACCAAATGTTGAACAAAATGCAACCCAACCTAATGCACTCAGCTGTGAGCGCGCGCCCACGTCTCTTACAATCTCAAAACGTGCTACGGTACTTCCGTGTTCACCTCTTCAAGCACTCAACATGGAACACATGCCTCAATATTTCAACGATCTTCTTCATAAAATCGCCAAAGAACAAAACTTCGTCAACTACGATTTGGACGTTAAACCAATATCAAGCGGAGGAGCCACCTACACGTCGAAATTGTACACGGTGACAATCTCCGAGGGATGTGGTCTAACATATTTAAAATGCAAAAGTACTGTTCGTTTTTAAAAACTAAGAAGCGACATTTGTATGGCAACAAAAAGAATTGCAATGCCATCTATCCTGTCAGTGACAAACTACCAACGAAATTCTGCATCGCGCTAGCAAAGTTCTCCGTGCGATTGGAAGATAAACAACAGTTCGAATATCTACTATCGGGCAGTTGCCCACCAGACACAACAACCGTCTGGTCGGAGGATTTTCCCTTTTCAGTGGAGGTGTGCGGTACTTTACTCTCTGTTACGCATACCTCTAAAAGTCTACATGTTGCAGCCTTTGACTAATAATGAACGTTATCATATTAAACACTCAGTGTTCTTCCTCCTCTCCTACTTGATCCATGATGTAACCGACATGGTCCATAATTGTGACTTATATAACTATTTCCCTAGAAACCAACTAATACATTGGGGTGAGCAATAAAGAACTGAGAATGGAACTGTGCCACTGTAGAAAATAGATAATACATCTCCTCATTTAGAAATAACACACATATTAATATATGTAAAAAACCAGAGTGGTGGGAAAACTCGATTTGCGTGAAAAATATTGAGCTTGGTTAAGTGATTCGCAGAATTGGGTATAAAAATATCCGTACCGTACTTCCGTGTATACCCCTTCAAGCACTCAACATGGAAGACATGCCTCAATATTTCAACGATCTACTTCATAAAATCGCCAAAGAACAAAACTTGGTCAACTACGATTTGGACGTGAAACCAATATCAAGCGGAGGAGCCACCTACACGTCGAAATTGTACACGGTGACAATCTCCGAGGGATGTGGTCTAACATATTTAAAATGCAAAAGTACTGTTCGTTTTTAAAAACTAAGAAGCGACATTTGTATGGCAACAAAAAGAATTGCAATGCCATCTATCCTGTCAGTGACAAACTACCAACGAAATTCTGCATCGCGCTAGCAAAGTTCTCCGTGCGATTGGAAGATAAACAACAGTTCGAATATCTACTATCGGGCAGTTGCCCACCAGACACAACAACCGTCTGGTCGGAGGATTTTCCCTTTTCAGTGGAGGTGTGCGGTACTTTACTCTCTGTTCCGCATACCTCTAAAAGTCTACATGTGGCAGCCTTTAACTAATAATGAACGTTATCATATTAAACACTCAGTGTTCTTCCTCCTCTCCTACTTGATCTATGATGTAACCGACATGGTCCATAATTGTGACTTATATAACTATTTCCCTAGAAACCAACTAATACATTGGGGTGAGCAATAAAGAACTGAGAATGGAACTGTGCCACTGTAGAAAATAGATAATACATCTCCTCATTTAGAAATAACACACATATTAATATATGTAAAAAACCAGAGTGGTGGGAAAACTCGATTGGCGTGAAAAATATTGAGCTTGGTTAAGTGATTCGCAGAATTGGGTATAAAAATATCCGTACCGTACTTCCGTGTATACCCCTTCAAGCACTCAACATGGAAGACATGCCTCAATATTTCAACGATCTACTTCATAAAATCGCCAAAGAACAAAACTTGGTCAACTACGATTTGGACGTGAAACCAATATCAAGCGGAGGAGCCACCTACACGTCGAAATTGTACACGGTGACAATCTCCGAGGGATGTGGTCTAACATATTTAAAATGCAAAAGTACTGTTCGTTTTTAAAAACTAAGAAGCGACATTTGTATGGCAACAAAAAGAATTGCAATGCCATCTATCCTGTCAGTGACAAACTACCAACGAAATTCTGCATCGCGCTAGCAAAGTTCTCCGTGCGATTGGAAGATAAACAACAGTTCGAATATCTACTATCGGGCAGTTGCCCACCAGACACAACAACCGTCTGGTCGGAGGATTTTCCCTTTTCAGTGGAGGTGTGCGGTACTTTACTCTCTGTTCCGCATACCTCTAAAAGTCTACATGTGGCAGCCTTTAACTAATAATGAACGTTATCATATTAAACACTCAGTGTTCTTCCTCCTCTCCTACTTGATCTATGATGTAACCGACATGGTCCATAATTGTGACTTATATAACTATTTCCCTAGAAACCAACTAATACATTGGGGTGAGCAATAAAGAACTGAGAATGGAACTGTGCCACTGTAGAAAATAGATAATACATCTCCTCATTTAGAAATAACACACATATTAATATATGTAAAAAACCAGAGTGGTGGGAAAACTCGATTGGCGTGAAAAATATTGAGCTTGGTTAAGTGATTCGCAGAATTGGGTATAAAAATATCCGTACCGTACTTCCGTGTATACCCCTTCAAGCACTCAACATGGAAGACATGCCTCAATATTTCAACGATCTACTTCATAAAATCGCCAAAGAACAAAACTTGTTCAACTACGATTTGGACGTTAAACCAATATCAAGCGGAGGAGCCACCTACACCTCGAAATTGTACACGGTAACAATCTCCGAGGGATAATATGGTCTAACATATTTAAAATGCAAAAGTACCGTTCGCTCGTACCTACTCTCCAAAACCTATGATGAGACTGACGCGCTGTTGAGAATTCGCTCTTGATTTTCATTCACACCTCTTCAAGCACTCAACATGGAACATATGCCTCAATATTTCAACGATCTACTTCAAAAAATCAGCAAAATTTCGTCAACTACGATTTGGATGTTAAACCAATTTTAAGCGGAGGAGCCAACTATACAATGATGACAATCTCCGAGGGATATGGTCTGACATATTTAAAATGCAAAAGTACCGTTCGCTCGTTCCTACTCTCCAGAACCTATGATGAGACTGAGGCACTGTTGAAAATTCGCTCTTAATTTTCATTCACAGCAAAGCTTATTTATTATTTTATTGGCTTTATTATTTCAGTTATTCATTATTTATTATGTAAATAAGATCATTTAATCAAATCATTTAAATACCGACTTTTCCCATTAGGTTTTTTTGTTATTAACAAAAGAAGATCATCTTAAATGATGAATCATTT
This sequence comes from Mamestra configurata, assembly GCA_002192655.3. Taxonomy (NCBI): domain Eukaryota; kingdom Metazoa; phylum Arthropoda; class Insecta; order Lepidoptera; family Noctuidae; genus Mamestra; species Mamestra configurata. Next base: position 6,431 of record NDFZ01004798.1, read on the forward strand.
AAGATGATCTTTCGAAGAATTAATTAACTTTTCAAAGTGACCGTCAAATAAATTTGAAATATTAAAAATACCCTAGGAAAGTCCAAGCGAGTGCTCAACCATTAATATGTAACATTGCTATTAACAAACCTGCAGGCGCTGCATCACGTTATAGCACAATCTACTTCAGGCGCTCGCCCTGTCTGCATCGAGTGCTCTTGAATCGGACGCCGACAGAATCGAGATATCGTATCGGCACTGTACTAATTGGAATTGTGAAAAAATAGGAAAAAGCTTAGCTCTACAGTTCGTACAAAGGCTATGATGGGAGGTAAGACAGGCGGATACAACGCCATTACAAATAGGACAAAACTTCAAGAGTGACACTTCCAAATTGGTGGAAGTGAAAATTGTGAAGTCTTTTATAGTGCGTCATATTACACTACGTTGCAGAGTGAATTTTTATTATTGACATGGAAGTTTTATATCGACGACCTTCAACAAAATAGTTTAAGTAATTCTTTCAACCCAAAACTGCCCTCTATTCAAAATATTCTCTGTCAACTTTTTCCAGTGGGTTTGCTCCCGTGTTCAAATAAATTTGATGTTTTTTTGACGGACTTGGCAAAAAGATAGACTATAGGTAGTCTGGAATAGCACATATGTGTTTTTTTTTATCCCGGGAGTATGTTCATTGGAATGATTTCCAACATTCACGCCGGCGAAGCAGCTCGCAGAACCTAGTGAAAGATTTTGGGGGAAATAATCACCTCATTTGACGTGAGCGGAGTCGCTAAAGTACCTATCATATTGTGACGAGGATATCCTTGGCTCCAGGTCTCTGGCAGACAAGGTAGCCCTTTGGAAGCGTCTGGCGAAAAGTAAAAGAGAATTTGAAATAGGAATATAAAATATGTTTTGTTTTCTTTTGGCACTCCGGTGCCAGCCCTCGTTGAAGGCTGTCGTAAAATATATTATGGAGTTTAAACCTTAAACTATTGTATATTTGTTAGTAATATGAGGGTGGTTGCATCCACTCCTATATAAGTTGTGTCGCTTGTCAAATATATTTAGTGTGCTACCAGCTATACGTCGTTCCACTTGCCTTACGTTCGCATATATATCAGTGGCGACGAGTACTTACCCGCGATTACGGAAAAGAAAAAAGACGTTAAAAAAATGACACTTTTTGGAATTTTATCGAGTTTTGACCATAATGTCCATACATGGCAAAACTATAAACAACGCATTTAACAATGTTGACAGCTTACAGGATCCCAAGGGAGTGAAAAGACGGGCAATATTGCTGAGTGCACTCACTGACAGTACGTACAAACTGGCGGCCGATTTGGCGTTACCGAAGGAGCTCACGCAGACACCATACGACACTTAGACATTCTGACACTTCTCGACAGTCATTTCACACCAAGGAAATGCGGATTTGGTGAGCGGTATAATTTCTATGCTGCCACTCAGGGTCTAGAAGAGACATTCTCACAGTGGGCTGCGAGGCTACGTGGCCTCACTACACATTGCGGATTCCTGAATGTAGAAGAGGCGCTGCGTGATCGCTTCGTTATGGGTATGCTGCCGGGACCGGAGAAGGACAAGCTTTTCGCGCGTGACCTTCAGGAGTTGACATTGGCAAAAGCGGTGGATTTAGCGGAGAGCGTGCGCAGTGCACGGAAGGGAGCAGCAGCATCATCATCGGCGTCGACGCAGGCGCCACCGTCGAGCGAAGCGCTGTTCAAGATCGCCACAAACGAACCCAGTGCCAGTGCTAACAAAGAAAAGTGTTCCGTGTGCGGCTACAAAAATCATAAAACGTCTCAGTGTTGGTTTGCTAACTATACATGCAAAAAGTGTAACAAAAAAGGCCATCTAAGTAGAATGTGCAAGAAAATAAATTTCGTAGGAACTGGCGGGTCGAGCGAGAGTGATGATGACGGTAGGTCAAGAAAAATATGTTCACGCAGCGGCGAACCTATGACTATAATAGTTTCGATACAAAATATAAAGCAAAAGTTCGAAGTCGATACCGGATCGGCAGTCACAGCGATTTCCGAAAAAGTGTACAAAAGATATTTTGAATTGTTTCCGTTATTATCAACGTCGGATCGACTGTTTACGTATACAGGTCATATTATCAACTGTCTAGGAATAGTGCAATTACCTATTACATATTTAGACAAAACACACGTAGTTAATGTACGAGTGATACGTGATGGCGGACCCCCAATTTTAGGCAGAGATTTTATTTGTTTGTTTAAATTACAAATGCTGCAAATAAATTATTGTCAGTCAAATAATATTGCCGAACAATTAAAACTACAATTTCCATCAGTTTTCTCAGACGAGCTAGGTGTTTTTACGAAGTATCGGGTAAAACTACAATTAAAAGATGACGCGAAACCGGTTTTTTTCAAAGCTCGTCCTATAGCATTTGCACTTAAAGATAAGATAAACGACGAGCTCGATCGTTTGGTACGTATAGGTGTACTAAAACCGGTTCAGTACTCTGATTACGCGTCGCCTATTGTTCCTATATTGAAGCGAGATGGCTCAATTAGGTTGTGCGTAGATTATTCAGTAAGCGTAAATAAGCAGCTAGTTGTAGAACAGTATCCCTTACCAACGGCACAAGAACTTTTTACAAAATTACACGGGGGACAGCAGTTTAGCAAATTAGATTTGACGCAAGCTTATTCACAATTTGTCTTAGACGAGGCATCTCAGAATTTAACTTGCATTAATACTCACCGTGGGTTGTTTGTATACCTATACGCGTTTAGTTTTTGGTCTCGCTAGTGCCCCAGCTATTTTCCAACGGGCAATGGAGTGTTTATTATCAGGCTTGGACGGTGTCATGTGTATGCTGGACGACATTTGTATAACGGGACATACTAAAGAGCAACATTTAGAGAGATTGAGTGCGGTGTTGCAAAGACTGCAGGACGCAGGTCTAACACTTCGTAAAGATAAGTGTGTATTTTTTGAGAACCAAATAGAATATTTAGGCTATACCATAGATAAGAATGGCTTAAGTAAATCAAAACAAAAGGTCCAAGCAATTGTTGAGGCGCCTATACCGACAAACGTGAATAAGTTGCAGTCATTTCTAGGGTTAGTAAATTATTATAGGAACTTTGTCCCTAACGCGTCATCAATATTGACCCCGCTTTATTCATTGTTGCAAAAAGGAAATACATGGAAATGGGAGGTCAAACATGACCAAGCATTCAAGGCAATTAAGCAATGTTTAACTTCAAATCAGGTTCTAGCACATTTTGATCAGAATGCCAAAATTATTTTAACGGTAGACGCATCGCCCAGTGGTCTAGGTGCTGTTTTATCGCAGATAGGGACTGATGGAGTGGAACGTCCAGTATCGTTTGCATCTCGTACACTCAATTCCGCAGAGAAGCGATATTCACAACTTCAAAAAGAGGCTACTGCAATTATCTTTGGTGTGCGACGTTTCCACCAATACTTATACGGGAGGGCGGTTCCGTTTGTACTTCGCACAGACCACAAGCCACTTTTATCAATTTTTGGGCCATATCGTGGAATACCAGAAGTTTCTGCAAATAGGCTGCAGCGTTATGCTATGTTTCTTAGTGGTTATAACTACTCTATTGAGTACATGCGCAGTACTGATAACAGCGCCGATTATCTTTCGCGCGCCAGTCTACCAGACTATGAGTCAACGCCGCTAAGAGGGGGGTGCGGCTACGAAGCCGACGGTAGTTTAGTGCCGGTAGAAGATCGCGCGTCGTATGTTAATGTCGTTTTCGATGGCAGTTTACCAGTTACGCGTAGCGAAATTCATAGTGAAACTGTTAAGGATGCAATATTGAATAAAGTCTTATCATATATGATTAAGGGGTGGCCTGAGAGGTTATCTGATACATCATTAAAACCATATTTTTTATGTAAAGACCAGCTGTCTTATGAAAGCGGTTGTATTATGCGAGGACATAAAGTGGTAATACCCGATACACTCAGAACTAAATTATTAACAGAACTACATAAATCACATTTAGGTATCGTAAAAACGAAAGCTGAAGCGCGCAGTAGATTTTGGTTTCCGGGAATAGATAACGCGGTAGAAAAAATGATTGCGGATTGTGAGGTTTGTTTACAGTTGAGACAGTTACCAGCGCGTGCGCCTCCAGCGCTATGGCCACACACACCGCAGGCTTTTTATCGAATTCATATTGACTTTCTCGGCCCTATACATAATCGTTCGTATTTAATCATTGTAGATTCTTACTCAAAGTGGGTAGAAGCGTATGATATGGGGTCAAGTACGTCATCAGGTTCGCTGATTAGTAAATTGTTTGAATATATGGCAAGATTTGGCTTACCGCATACCATAGTTAGTGATAATGGCACGCAGTTTACTTCTGCAGAATTCGAAATGTTTTGCACATCAAACGGAATATCGCATGTGACGTCACCGGCTTATCATCCGGCCAGTAACGGGCAGGCAGAAAGCTACGTGAAGATAGTGAAAAAGGGGATAAAATCTTGTATGTTAAATAATAGCAACACAAAGGCATTGAACAACAAGTTATTTAAATATCTATTTGACTATCGAAATTCCGTTCACTCGGCAACGGGCTGTTCACCTGCCCAGTTAGTGTTCGGACACAAGCTGCGATCGCGATTAGATTTAATCAAACCTAACCCACCATCACCGGCGTCTGTCACTCTCACTCGAAACGTCGAAAACAATCAGTGTTTGCAGTCTAAAGTGTTAAACGACAACAAAGCTTGCAAATATTTTAAAACTGGAGACTATGTTTTGTATAAAAAAAACAACATCAATAAGAAAGGGTCATGGAATAAAGGAGTAGTAATAAAAAAAATCGGAAAAGTAGTATATATAGTTAAGGACTGCTTAACTTCTTGTAAAGTAAAAAAACATAAAAATCAATTAATAGCTTATAAAGGTACAGCAATAGTTTCTCACCGGTTAGAGGATTGCCCTATTGAAATCGAAGACATTACTCCACGAGGAACTTCACCACCAAACCCAACACCCACAATGGACGACAAGGAGTCCGACACGGGAGGGGAGGGAAATAGTGAGAGAAAGGGAAGAACGGATACGGAAACACCGACTGGCACATCACAAGAGGAAGACGACAAATTCTATGAGGCAACAGAAGGGTCTCAGGATGAACCCCTCGTGGAGGCAGGGTCAGGCCAGACCCCACAGCCAGAAAGGCAAATGAGTGACGGGAAAAAACTGCGAACTGTACCTAGGGTCGATTATAAACAATTTTACTAAGTAAATCATATCATGTTTATGTTGTCAAGCTATGGGGAGGAATGTTGTATATTTGTTAGTAATATGAGGGTGGTTGCATCCACTCCTATATAAGTTGTGTCGCTTGTCAAATATACTTAGTGTGCTACCAGCTACATATACGTCGTTCCACTTGTCTTACATTCGCATTTATATCATAAACATAGTTTCATTTTTATAATAATATCAATAAGTACCTAACACTAGTGTGAGTCCGCTGTTGTTACAATATATAATATTGTTTACATCGGACAAGTTGCAGGTAATGAATACTAAAACAGTTTTTGCTAAACGTGAAAACGCAGAGCATAGGAGCGGTAAATAAGTATGATTATTATATCATATTTATTAGTTTATTATTTTAGCATATATATGTATTTTATTAGTATTATATATATTATCTGTATATTCTTTCCGAAATGTTAAAATTCAATTTTGTATCTTAATTTTATTTATTGTACACCTACCACAGTATAGTCTTAATAACCCAAAGGTTGACTGGTAGAGAATGCCTTGATGCATTAAGTCCGCCCATGTACCACTATTGTACATAAAGTTTAAATAAATAAATAAATAAATACTTAGTACTATTTTATTTACGTTAACCTATAGAACGCCAGAGCATAAACGCATCCGACGCCAAGCCACAAATCCGCCGTACTTTTTGTCACATATTTATGATGTTTGGCGTGCACGGGTCGCGCTTGCTTGTAATGTATACGTGACAACGGCGTTTAAATAAGTTTACAAAAAGGAAGGTCTGCGTATCACTCTGGCGGACTAAGGTTGTGCAGCACCGCGGCTGTGGCAGTCCACTTTAAGCCCCCGGTTCTAGAAAGCCTCAAATCTTCAGTAACACGTTTTTAATCAACTCCTTAACATGGATAAAATATTTTCAGAAGATAAGACGCAGTTTGATTTGAGGGCTCAACGCAAAATATTAATTTAGGGTTCACCCCTATCGAACCAAACTCAGAAATAACAACTCAAGAAACTTCGTCTTCCGAAGATTGCCGACAATGCACGAAGTTCCTAATTATCCGGTCAGCTCAAGTGTTATTAACAGATAAAAGTTCACGAACACTTCCAAAGTTGCCGAAGAAACGGTTGATCCCCAATTTGCGTGGACGGATGATCTTCGTCCCTTAAACGATTTGGGAAAGGCCATTTTAGAGGGATTAAGGAAAGATTATTTCGTTGCCAAAAATAAAAAAATAAATCTTTCTATCTTCTATGGTTTACAGTATAAGACAGTTCACAGTTTTTGCGGGACAGCTCTAAATTTTTGTAGCAATCATTGTTTCTTTGTAAATGAGCCAATTGTCGTCGAAAGTCACCGAAAGACGTCCACTGCTGGACATAGGCCTCCATAGTCCTGTGCGTCTCGTATCCATCGGCTACCCGCGACCCTCACCAGGTCATCGGTCCAACTTGTGGGAGTACGCGGTCGTCACTCCAGAACTTTTCGGCCCCATCGACCATCTGTTCTGCGAGCAGTGTGCCCTGCCCACTTCAGTTTGGCGATCCTTCGGGCTATGTTGGTAACCTTGGTACTCTTGCGGATATCTTTATTCCTGATTCTGGAACTCCGAGGATTGCTCTCTCCATTGCTCTTTGGGTGACTTTTAGCCTTCTGATGAGGCCCATTGCTAGTTCATGATACTAGTTGGTATATAATACTTCCATGGCGGAAACTTGATCCAGTTTCGAGAAAAGACAATTGTTGTAAATATATTGTCAAACGCCTGTTTGCTGTGATTGCTTTTAACGTGCTTTAGAAAATTCTCACATTAACTTTCGTTCCAGAATCTCGGCCTAAATTTGTATAGTCAATAGACATATTTCAGCATAAAAATTAAAAATAGATTAATACTTACCTAAGACTTATAGTCCCAGGGTATTAGGCTGAGTAATTACCGTTTTGTGGAAAATATTTTTTTATTATTCGGTTATTTTTTAAATATTTGTTTTTGTTATTATGCTAGGCGTCATGCTTGGCACAAATACACTCTTGTTATTTCTTGGAAAACTTATTATAAACTTCAAATTTAGACATTAATAAATACAAACTAACCTAAAAAATAAGTTAAGTATTTAACGGTAGGTATGTCGTGTCACAGGAGGTAGCATGTCTATGTCGCAGGAGGTAGCATGTCTATGTCGCAGGAGGTAGCATGTCTATGTCGCAGGAGGTAGCATGTCTATGTCGCAGGAGGTAGCATGTCTATGTCGCAGGAGGTAGCATGTCTATGTCGCAGGAGGTAGCATGTCTATGTCGCAGGAGGTAGCATGTCTATGTCGCAGGAGGTAGCATGTCTATGTCGCAGGAGGTAGCATGTCTATGTCGCAGGAGGTAGCATGTCTATGTCGCAGGAGGTAGCATGTCTATGTCGCAGGAGGTAGCATGTCTATGTCGCAGGAGGTAGCATGTCTATGTCGCAGGAGGTAGCATGTCTATGTCGCAGGAGGTAGCATGTCTATGTCGCAGGAGGTAGCATGTCTATGTCGCAGGAGGTAGCATGTCTATGTCGCAGGAGGTAGCATGTCTATGTCGCAGGAGGTAGCATGTCTATGTCGCAGGAGGTAGCATGTCTATGTCGCAGGAGGTAGCATGTCTATGTCGCAGGAGGTAGCATGTCTATGTCGCAGGAGGTAGCATGTCTATGTCGCAGGAGGTAGCATGTCTATGTCGCAGGAGGTAGCATGTCTATGTCGCAGGAGGTAGCTTGTCTATGTCGCAGGAGGTAGCATGTCTATGTCGCAGGAGGTAGCATGTCTATGTCGCAGGAGGTAGCTTGTATGTAGTCAGTAGTGTGTCGCAGGTAGCATCGGTACGTTTGCATGCTGGCGGACGGAAAAGCTTCTATCTCCTTCTAAAGAGTCGAGTTTTATGAGAAGAATATTTTGTTTATATGCAGTGGTATTGGTTTAAAAACAAAATAATTTCATCGAGTTTTTCAACAACACAGTAACACTGTACAGTCCCAACCTACCTAGAAGGCTCCATAAGATACTTTTCACTCTTCTACCCAATCTTAACAAAACTTTAAAAAAATAATTTCTTGAAAATGAAACTTTTCATAAGTATTCGCCTTGAATACAAAACGGGACATTAGGAAGTTTCAACATTCCAAATTTATTTTCACAAAAAACGGACTACACACCTAGAACTGTCGAAGGACATTTTAAAAGTCCTTGTAACTAACTCCATCAGACATTCAGACTTCTTCGTCAAAGAAATCTGTATATATAATTATAATATAATATAATAAAGCTGAAGAGTTTGTTTGTTTGAATGCGCTAATCTGTGGAACTACCGGTCGGATTTGGAAAATTATTCTTGTATACGATAGCCACGTTCATGAGGAAGGTTTTAGGCTATACGGGAACGGGCAATTCCTACAGGAACGGGATATGCGCGTACGAAGTCGCGGGCAACAGCAAGTATTTATAATATATAATAAAGTTGAAGAGTTTGTTTGTTTGACCGCGCTAATCTCTGGAACTACCAGTCGGATTTGGTCAAGTATTTTTGTATAGGTACGATAGCCACATTCATGAGGAAGGCTAAAGGCTATACGGGAATGGGAAAAAACGAGATCTACCGAGATACCATAATAATATTATTTCATCTCAAAATGCTCCAATTTGAAAAGACGTTGTGTTATTAGTTTGTTTTCAGAAAAAGCTAGAATTCTGACTAATTATTATATTATTATACAAAGACTTTATTTGTTACGCTTTCACGCCTAAATCGCTAAACCGAATTTGATGAATTTGGGTACAGATATAGATGGTGTCGTCGTCACTACTTTTTTTTACACAAATAAAGCGGTAGTAAAAATAGAAATCTGTATCAACAAACCTCGAAGTCGATTCATTTATTTCAATTAGTCCTATATAAGCCACTTTTGAACTAAACATTGATGGTTAAAAAATAATAATAAAGGGACTCTAGTTGTCCGTTTTTCTCCATTAAGATTTACTTTTGCGAATGTTAAGCAAACGCGGGTCCCAATGCAAGGTTTTCGAAAAACAGTATCTTCTGGAAAATATTACAACCTCACATTTGCAGCCAAGTTATATTTTAAAACACCTTTAAAAATAAAACAAAAAGTACCGAAATATAAAAAAAAACTTGAAAATTAAGTTACAAGTTTTCGCGCAAATCTAAATTTGTCCATATCTTTTTATCTTGTTGACTCAGGAGTGATTTTTATACACCTAATAGGGACTAAAGACCTCAGTATCTGGTATAATTTGCGAGGTCCACCCGTTCCTTTTACCTTTTGAGGTACGGAACCCTAACAAGGAACAAATTAATTATATATTTCAGACACTACCTAAAACTACACAAAAGATCTATCCCAAACAAATATTTTCAAAGATTTTAACGTTAAAGATTTTACTTTACGTCGGTATAATAGACAAATCCTTTCTAAATTGAATTTGTGCGGGGGACGCGGCTGCCTCGGTACACAGTGGTCTAGATTGAAAATAGGATGTTGGAAGGAAGTAAAATGTTCCAAGGCTTGAAGAAAATACATTAAAGAGGCTGAATGCAGGTGTATTACGAGACAGCACCTAATTTTGCTCCAGCTTTAGGGTTTTAATATGTAAATTCATGACAATATTACAGCAATTTTAAGGGTTCCGTACCCAAAGGGTAAAATGGGACCCTATTACTGAGACTCCGCTGTCCGTCTGTCACCAGGCTGTATCTCATGAACCGTGATGGTTATACAGTTGAAATTTTCACAGATGATGTATTTCTGTTGCCGCTATAACAACAACAAATACTAAAAATAGAATAAAATAAATATGTAAGGGGGCTCCCATACAAAAACGTGTTTTTTTTTTGCTTGTTTTTACTCGATATTGGTAACGGAAAAAGATACCACAAAGTTAATGTAAATTAACTTTGTGTTGCATAAAGTTATGATAAATTAATAGTATCTACTCACTGATAGATCGTCACTCTAGAGTTTTTTCTTTTATAATTATTATTTTTTATTTTTTTTCTTTCTTTTTTTTATAATGAATGCGATCTCAAAGAACATGAATAGTCTATTTGCTTTTACCAAAGGATAGAGGATTTGATTTTAGGATTTTAATATGACATTCTAGGAAAATATTTTTGTAAAACCATTCGTCATGAATTTTTTGGGGTAAGGGCAGAATACTGACGTCATGTTCATCTACAATCTAAACACAACAATTTCTTTTTCTTTAAATAGTACTTTTATTTTATTTTTGACCGCAAGAATTAATATTGTACATTATGGTGCATGCCGTATATATTTACACATAATAGGCATACATACTTTTTTTTTTAAGTAGTTCCAGGCTCGCTGTTCGATCACCACCCGGCCCGGGTCGATGGCGTGTTGTGTTTCACGCGCGCCTCAAAGAGATGTCAGCATAAAAGACGGGGCTCGCTAGGGCCAAAGCCTGCCAAGAATCTGTTCGAAAGAGTCACCGCGGCCCTGGAACACAAAGGGCTTTAGAAGGAACACGGATGGGTTTTAGTCAGTAAGAGTCTGACACGCCCTTCCGCTCCACCCAGAGCGGAAGGAGTTATTTAATGACTTCCTACCCAAATAAAAAAAAGACAGATATATGGTTTATATGCATTCAGTGATTCGTGTGATAATTAAGCCTAAGTGGCGGTACAAGAATAAAACCTGTCTTTTAATCAAATTAAACCATTTTCCTTCTCAATAAGCGATCACAAAGTTATTTCCAAAGTTGACAACTTGGCGAATGGATCGAGGATTTATTATAGTATTTAAAAAAATCGTAATGCTGTAGCTGGATACAAAACCCACGGGACATTACAAATACTATTTTTCTTAAAACAACAATGCTCAGCCATGATTGCAGAAAATAATAAATACCCGCGGTAACAAGGAACATTAATTTGCAGCGCCTTGAGATTTGTTTGCTGCAAGTAAAATAGCTTACAAAGCTTAAGCAGCTGCTAATAACTTGCAGACGTTGCCCTATGAGTTAGAAAGCTTGCAGCTCGCCAACACAGTTTTTTATTTACCTTTTAACAATTTGTTTTGTGAACATTTATAGCTATCATTTAGCTACGTTTCTATTTTCCTTTCTTAAGCTAACTTTTTCTTATTTTTTGAACACTCACAAGAAAATCTAGATAATGCGTAAGTATGTAGTTTTTTGAAAAATACTAGGCAATTCTACATTATTTTTGCTGTTAAAGCAAAAGTTATTGCATTGTAAAATGTAAACGAGGTTAGCTACATACCTTAATACACATGCTACGCTCGCAGTCAACGGGTACGCGTAGATCTGCTACGTAACGTGCTACGCATTCCGCATAACTTTGACAGTACGGTTGGCGCAGTGGTTGAGCGATTGACTGCTGCGCTGCGTGTCGCGGGTTCGATTCCCGCACGGAACAATTATTTTTATGGCCTACAGATAGTTGCTCCGGGTCTGGCTGTTTGAGTATGTAAACGCACCCACGATACAGGAGAAATTCCTAGTGTGGGGCAAAGTTTAAAAAAAAACCTAATTTAGTAATCATAATAATGAGTCTCTGGCTAAATATCCTTGAACTTGAGTCTCCAAATCACGTAAGATTGCAGGGGTTCAAAATATTCCGATGCGATTCCTGATGGAAGTCCTTGTATGTAAAATCATCCACACTGGAACGCAATGAATGGAGATATCCCTTCTCTGAGCGAACCCTTTTAAGGACCATTACATCATCTCCTATTCCTACACAAAAACTTGCATTTCAATAGCTCCTATTTATAATGACAAAAGGGGGAATCTATTAATAGAACGAGTGTCGAACATCCGAATCCTCCCGATAACGAATAGAATGTGTAAATATCGCGCACTGTTCGCTATCTATTGATTTTTTTTTTAGCTTTGTGGTTCTACTACGACATATTTAGGGTTGGCATTTGGTACGAGGTCATTTTTTTCAGTCTGCCTAACTTTTTCTCAGTAATATTGGGTTCGGCTTCCTTTTTAACCATCATCATCATCATCAGCCGAATGACGTCCACTGCTGGACATTGGTCTCCCCCAAAGGGGGTTTGCCTTAATCGTCACGGGGCGCTTGGTGGGCGGGTTGGCGATCGCAGTGTAGCTGTTGCAATGTACAGAGAATGCTGCTGCCCATTCTCTGATGAGTCCCTTAGTCGCCTCTTACGACACCCACAGGAAGTGGTGGGGAAACTGGATGCAGCTTAATATTAATATTATATAAGGCCTCTACGACCCGGTAACTGGATACCCCTAGGCAAGACTTGTGTATCCATGGTCCGAAGTAAGGAGGCATGGGAAGTGGTCACCTCCTTCTGCGAAGCAGTAATGCTAGTGAAGGAGGAGGCGGACCACGTGAGGGAGGAACAAACCTCACGCCCCAGTCGCCGCAACAGAAGAAGAAGCCCCGGGCGTCAGGAGCCACAGAGCGATTCCCAGCCACCGTAGGCGCGAGCCTGCGGATGGCGAGCGTAGGGTGGCTCACTCTCCGATCACAACCAGGCCCGGGTCGATGGTGCGTTGTATTCCAAGCGCGTCTCAAAGAGACGGGGCCCATAAGAGCCAGAGCCTGCCATGGTTGCGGAATTTGTTCGAAAGAGTCACCGCGGCCCAGGAACGCAAAGGGCTTTAGGGGGGAACATGGAACAGCCGGACGCGATAGGATGCATGGAATTGTACCTTTAGGAGCTAGGGTGTCAGCCCTGAAATAATACGCAACCTGTGATAGGGAACTTAACTATTTACGTCTCGATTCAATGCTCACAGTAGGTGAATATTCACGTCACACCTACACTACTAAACGCGTAGGTACAGTACAAAATTCAATTTGTAGGCTTTTTTTTTTCTAACTGTACGATTGTGACTGCACGTCTTTTACTGATTGATAGGGATGCTGAATGATATTTAGTAAAACTATGTATTTCACTAGATAAGTGTATTGAGTCCACGACCTTAACTAACGATAAATGAGGTATAGCTATGACGCGGTCCGAATGTGAACTGACTTGATGTAAAATGAGTGTAAATTTATTACAATTTTATTTTGATGACAGTGCAAATATTAAATGTGCGGTTGCACCGTACACTAACTTTACTTTACTATTTCGACAGATCATTTAAACTGGAACCGTTTCAAGAAAAAAAATAAAAAGCCTCTTTCGGACAAAAATAACATTCAAGAATCTCTGATCATCACCGTTCATTACGAACTGTCTTAGTTTAGAAATTGACCTTTACTAAGCTGATAAGAACATGCGTAGTCAACACTAAACTTTGATCAGTTTTCCCTGTGTTTTTCGTCTATTCAGTCCGTATTGTATTTTACTTGCTGACGCTACCGTCCTCGTTGGCAGGTTCCGTAATGGGCACTTGCAGACTCATGTGTGCTTCACGTAGAAAATTGGGATGTTTCCACTTTGCCCCACCGAGGCGCCACCCTGCTGTGGCAATATTGACTGCCTAAAATTTTGCAGTGGAATATGCCCCACTAATTTTATTTGATGGGGCAGATGTAAAATCTTGGTGGATTCTGCCCCACACGGGTTTTTTTTTAAGGATGTGGAATCATCAAATGACTTTTTCCGCTCTGGGTGGAGCGGAAGGGCGTGTCAGACTCCGCGGTGACTCTTTCGAACAAATAACGCAACCCTGGCAGGAACCTACTCGTACCTACAGATACCATTTGCAGTCTCTTGAAATAAATGAGTACACAGTACAAGCAGGGTTTCAAATAATATCTCACGAAATTCTAGCATGGTATACCTGCATTCCGGAGCTTCAATTTCCTGCGCCTGAAACGATAAGAATTCATGAGGCAGAACCAGAATTTTCTTCGCGATTTTCCCGCAAAATTCCCGAGAGCTGGTAACAACCTCACTATCTCGAAATTAGTGTTATATCCGGGAATGTGTATGTTAGCGCTTATACTGCTGCTATAAAGCATAGTGACTAAGTTCAATGGGAATATGCATGCATTTTTTTATTTGCAAAATAAAATACTTATTATCTCTAGTAAACATTTATGAAAGATTTATGAAAATACCTTCATCAGTGTTATATTTAATATCATCAGTTATTAAGCTTCAAAGTTGACAAATAGAAAGAGAAGTCCGATACCAAATCTGACGTCAAACACTATGACGCCTATACAGATGCCATACAAAACAGCGTTTTCGCGAGCGGGACAGATATATTTGTTTAAAATAGTTATATCTCGTTTGTTTTTCGGTCAATTTAGATTATATTTTCACTGATAGTATCATATTTTTTATATTTCTTGTTCAACTGTTTGGATAATTAATATTTTTTTCATGCATATTCCCTATTATAATATTTCTTACACACTAGACCTATTAATCCTAATGGTTAGTTTACACATTGCGAGCTAGTGTGCGAGTCAGCTTGCCGAGTAACTGCAGTGCAGTAACTCGCACCGTACGGACGTATCTTACGAGTTACTGGCACGTGCCAGTTAGATAGTAGCTCGCATTCAAGCTATTTCAATATTTTTTGTTTTGACTCGCATCCTCCCTGTAACTCGCACATGGCAGCAGTTCGAACATCACTCACATCGTTTGGACGCGTTTGGCAGCAGCTCGCCAGTATTAGCCAGGCAGTTGCGAGCGGAACCTGTATTTTTTGTGTGCTGCGTCTCGCAAGAGTCTGGGCAGCTACTATCATCGTGATGACAACTAAGGCGAGCCGAGCTACTGGCATACGAGAATTTGTGTGGCAAAGTCAGTTTTTTTGTTATGCTTTCATTCTTAAATTGCAGAACTGATTTTGAAGAACTTTGGTATAGAGTCAGATACGCCCTGGGGACAGTTACAGGCTAGTATGACGACTGTAAAAGTCATGTGCGTTTTTTTTTCTTTCTTTCTTTGCCTTTTTTTTAATTCTCTTTTGCTGTTAGTGAATTAATCACGCCTTAACCACTGAATAGCTTTTGTGGGGACGTGGCACACGGGAGTAAGACCTGAATTAGGAGATATGATAATATTTAACCCCTCAAAATGTTTCCTTAGGTTGATTTACGACATTTACCTACGTGTTTAAAGCCGATCGCAAAATCTAGTCGATTTGAAAAATAAAACTAATTTACTTTACTGTTTCCCTCATACTCATCTAATAAACTAGAAAGATAGAAAAATAAATAACACACATATTAAAAACCTCGTAGAAAATGATTTCCGATTCCACTACAGTTTTCAACGTAATAAGGGAGGTGCAATATTTCAGCTCGCCGCTCCCCAGCGCCCTCTATAAATATGGAGCGGTGAGCGCGGAAACTAACTCGTATCACTGGACATGTTTATTACGTGATGCAGGTGCTTAAGAGGATATTCCTAGAGGGATGCAGTTTGCTGAAGGATTTTGCAATTAAATATTACCCTTATCTCTTCAAAATTAGAGTGAACAGGCTTCTTCTGGGTAAGCTCGCTCCATCGTCGACTTTATCTCTGTCATCTATGACATAGACTAGAGTCAAGAGCAAACTAATCTCAAATAAAAAAATATATATGTATATATTATTCTGTGCGCGATTGGATGATCGATGGGTTACCATAGGCTACATCTTTATGATTTTATTTACTACTTTTTTACAACATTTAAGTAGCCTTTAACCATCTCCGGGATCCCATCTATATCTGTACCAAAAATCATTAAAATCGGTTTAGCATTTTAGGCGTGAAAGCGTAACATACAAACAAACTCACATTTGTATGTATAATATTAAATTAGGATTGGAATTTACCGAAAGAGAGGTACTTTAATTACCAAAACCATTTAATACCCAAATTATTGAATAATAAATAACAAAAATTGTTTAAAAGTTAAGCAAGTCTGTAAAAGGAAAGACAAACTTTTTTAATTAAAACTTGGTTCCTATGCAGTCTAACAATAACTTTAATCCCATTCTCTTGAGATTAAAAATATACAGTACTCCTATTTAATTTCCAGCCGAGTAATAACAAAGAGAAATTAATATTTGTTCCAGCACCTCTTGGGATCACAACTACCCAACATAGCATTAAAAATTAAAAGCGAAGCATCTCAGCAAAGAAAATGAAAAGTTTGTTTGAGTAAATACGTACCTATGCAATGTGGAGACATCGATACGACGATAAATGAAAACACTGACAATACTGTTTCATAGGAATATTTTGAAACTATTGTAAATCCCGTCACCGACATTAAAAATAAACTTTTCAATTGCATACAACGTCTAGAAAACTCAAACTAGGGCTGGCGTTTACCTCGAACAGAGGATAAGCGTTTGCATACAACGTGGCAATGCTGCCAGTCTTTTTGGCCCACTCCCAGTCGATAGCGATGAATTTTTTGAACATTTTTTACTATGAGACCAAACCCGAAATCGCGACACAAAAATCAGCTGTTTAGTACATTTTGTTGAGTTATACGCACAGAAATATATGGGGGAGTCGATTTTTTTCGCGATTTCAGTGATGATCCCATAGTTAAAATTATTCATAATAATGAGCACAATGACACCTTATGAGGTGTTGCGTTTAGTCTGTAACACGTTTAATAAAATTAGTTTAGAACTCAGATGCATAAGTTTAGGATTTAAATTGTATTCTAGGAGAGGGCAACTTACTGCCGTTAGAACACTACGACAGCGCCACCTAAACACACAGCGACAGCGCCACCTAAACACACAGACTGGGCTGCGGTACACGCGCCAAAATCACTGAAACCGGCTGCGGTACTCGCGCCAACCAACACAGATTCGGCTGCTACTCAAGCGGTAGCGCTTGAGTAGCAACCAACCCTGACCAAGCTTTCCACGAGCGCCTGGCAAAAATGCATCGTCCGGAATAGCTTTAGGAAAAACCCCGACAATGACCAGAAAGAGACGGGTAAGGCTGCCGGGTCAGGTGGTTCTATCCCGACCCCAGCAGGCGAAGTACGCATGCATCAGCGCGAAAAAGCCTTAGCTGGGGAGAGGAAATACGGCGACCGAGCGGTCGCCACAGAGCAAGTACGTGAATAACGCGAATAACGGCCGGACGCAGAAACGTCCGACCGGGGACGAGTCCGCGAAGGGGAAACCCAGTGCGAAAAATCTCCGGAATCGTTGGAACCCACCGGAGCTGTAGGCCAGAACCGCTTCGCCGAGCACGCTTCAGGGAAATCCGAAACGTGTGAGGACCCAAGCTGTTCAACGGGAGCAGAGAACCTACGCGCGAGCCACAAAGGACATTCCGGCGCGACTTTCCGTAGCGATCTGCTTCCCCGCCCCCCTCCAGAGACCTGACACACACTGAGGCGACACACATTCGGACGGAACTAGAACGACTGGTTATGGAAACCGACCCGACCAAAGCTCCTCGGCTACCCTCGGGTAGCGGACGGCACCGTGCAGATGTGGTGCGAGGACGACAACGCCCTGACTTGGCTTACCCTGAATGTGCCCAAGATAAGACTCCCAGACACTGTCCTGACTCTGACCGTCATGCGACAGACCGACGTACCTACTCGTGTCAGAGCTGCGCTCTTCGTTCCCAGGTACAATAGGGACATAGTGTGGCTCCAGAGCATTCTGATTCGTCAGAATACTTGGTACGACATCGGGAGGTGGTCACTGTACAGGGCAACTTCTGTCGGCGGGGATAACCACGGGACATATTTGACAACGGGAATCCCGACCGATGAAGCCGAGAAAGTCTTGGGGTGGGAGCGACATATATCGTACCTTCTTAGGTCTATATACTTCTGTTTCTACCCCAAAGCCCAGCCCACTGACGTCAGGACTGACACTGAGACCGTGACCGAGACCACAGAACCAACCCAGACTAACGACTAGGATATGACCAGACTGAAGGAGGAAATGGCGCGAGCAGCGATGGTCGATGCAGAAGTAGACTTTGTACCACCTACATCACCCGGGTGGACATCGCAGCTGCTCGCATCCTCGCCGTCTTGAGACAACTGGCCCGGAATGGAGGAGGGAGACAGACTGTCCGATGGATCCGTCTCCTCCTAACCCACCACCACCGTCGACGTCGCCCACGCCTAACACCACCCAGATCAAATATAGGCCGTGGAAGGGACTTCAACGGTACACCGAGGGCCTGTCAAGTCCTACGCAAACGCATTCAGCGCGCCGAGACACAGCCTTGTCGTGAAGTCAATTGACCCGCGACACACCAGCGATGACGTCATCAAATGTATAAAAGCCAAGGTCGATGTTGTCGCACTCGGGGTGGGGGTGAGCAGCATCAAGAGGTTGCGAAGCCAAAAGGTCGCCATTGGCTGCACTTCGGAGCGGGATGAAACAGCGCTCGGCGACGCAATAAAGGGTGCTGGGGAGGGATTCGCGGTGGTTAATCCTCCAACGAGAAACCCTTTAATTCGATTATAGGGGTCATAAATGACCTGGACGACGCCAACACTGTTTTGGCAATCTGCAGACAGAACGCTAATCTCCTCGAGGGCTTGTCACCCGAACAGATGCACGCCAGAGTCGTCAGGAGGACTTAAAGCAGATTACTAGCCACGACAAACGTCATCCTTGAGGTAAACGTGGGCTAGTGGCAGCGCCTGAGTGGGCAGCGCGTCAAACTGGGATACCAGGTAGTCTCGGCGACCGATCAGCCTCCCATTGTGCAGTTTTACAATTGCCTGGGATTTGGACACCTAGCGAGAGACTGCAAATTGCAACTCAGGTGTGGTCACTGCGCGGAGGAATACGATACCCGAGATTGATCCAACCGCTCTCTACCTCCCCGCTGTATAAACTGCCATAACAACAAGACGCACAACAGTCCTCTACACCCAGCCTACTACAGTGCATGCCCGGAGTGGTCCAAATGGGACCGTATATCCAGATTGGCAATTAACTATTGCTAAGGGCGCTCCATGCAGTATAAAGTTCACGCAGGTCAACCTAGGACGAGGTCTCGCTGCGACCAAAGAAATGCTCTACGATGCCCATAAGAATGGCACGGATGTACTGCTTGCACAAGAACCTTATGTAGGCGCAAAAGGCACATTTTCAACATCAAGTGCCGATACCCAATACGCTCGCGGTACCAAAGATTCCCCCGGCAATTGTCCTTACTAACCCCAATCTTAGCTTTGTCACCAATCAAATCCACAACTGTCCAAACATAACTTCGCTAGTTCTGAGTGTTGGGCACCTCTGAATAGGCCTGATTAATGTTTACCTCGAAGGCGACGTGGACATGGAGCTGCACCTTAGGAAAGTTCAACGGGTCATCGAGGAGATTGGCACTGACTACATCATTCTTGCCGGTGACATCAATGCAATGATGCGATGCTGAAGACAGTCGGGGAAGAGCGGTCATGGACCTGGTGGCCCAAAACAACATGAGTGTTATGAACCAGGGTAGCGTGCCAACGTTTCACATCCTTAGAGGTGGAAAATTTTACTCGAGCATTGTGGACATCACTGTTTGTAGTGATTCGCTACTGGCAAAAATAACAAATTGGAAGGTAAACGTAGAGTCAGCAATTCTCACCAACCACCGAACCTTCGAACTGATGTTAGGAGATGAGGAACTGTGGATGTAGCACCCTACAACAATGTCAGGAAGGCCAAATGGGCTCTCTTCTCCGATGAACTGTGCGCGGCAACGGCGGATATGGGACTCACTGAGGAAGAAATCGGCAGATGCGGGGATCTCGTCCTCAAATACAGTAGAGCTGTTACTAGAGCCAGCGACGCGGCGATTCCACGGCTAGCAGAGCAAAAACCAAACGCAAAACCGCAGTGGTGGATGGAAGAACTAGAGTCGGAAAAAAGAGCGGTAATAACACTACGGAGAAAAATACACTCAGCAAACGCTAGACGAAGACCATTATGTCTTTCGGACTACCAAACAGCGAGAGAAGAGTTCAAAAATAACATTGAACTAACCTTGACGGCTAGCTGGAAGGAGTTCTGCACAACAAAAGGAAGAAGATGTTTGAAGCTGTTCACAGCGAATAATCACTCGGTGCTCGAACACTAGTCGAATCCAGGCTAGCCTCTTGCAAGACCCTCAGACCAACTTAATTCTGTCAGCCGAGGCATCAGCAGAACTTCTCGCTGCGACCTTCTTTTCGCTCAATGATCCTGAGACAGACTCTCCTGCTCATAAGACCATACAGGACGTTGTGAAGGACAAGATGAAGCATGTAAACCAAGAATGGAGCCAAAATAGAAAGATTCAACCGCAAACGACACCAATGATCACTCACACTGAGCTTCGAAACGTGTACTCCGGAATGAATCCTAAGAAGGCGCTAGGGGCTGACGGATTTACAGCGGCCATTTGCCACACAGCACAAGAAGATTTTCAGCTGGCCTTATTCAACAAGTGCCTTAATGTCGGGTATTTCTCCATCGCCTGGAAAGAGGCCAGGATCAGGGTGATTCCGAAGCCCGGCAAGCCAGACTACACGACAGCTAACTCCTATCGTCCCATCGGGCTTCTCCCAGAGGTACTGGAGAAAATAATAAAAAAAAGAAATAATAAAATAAAATTAAAGTTCGAGGAACCAAAGTATTTCCTCCTTGGAACACCCCTGGAAAACACCAATCGACTAAAACTACTTGGTTTCACCATAGACGCAGGGCTGACCTTTCTCCCACACCTGGAGGAAGTAACGAAGAAAACGGCCTTTTCAAAATGGTGTCTAGGGCAGCACGAGCGCAATGGAGACTTAATGTAAACATCCTGAGTATCATCTATACCGGTATGATAGAGCCCATAGTAACGTACGCGGCCAGCTCATGGGCGCAAATCGCCGGGAAGAAATACGCACAGAAGAAGCTGGACAGTATTACCAGGATGTTTGTTATTAAGATCTCCAAATCGCACAGGACCTCCTCACTAATTGCTGCGGCCGTCCTCGCAAGAGGTATTCCACTCAACATAAGGGCTATTGAATACCTCGAATAATACGAGGTGAAAAGAGGAAGGCCCCAGAAAGAACTCCCCGATAGGAAGCTGGAACCACGCGTGCACCCATCCGAGCTCCCACCCTGCTCTACGGACCATCCTTGGGTTCCAGCACATCTCAGACAAAAAAGATCTCGAGACCATTGAAAACCACTGGCCCCAGCTTTACACTGATGGTAGCAAAATTGAGGGGAAGGCTGGCGCCGCGGTGTCATGCTGGGACCAGGAGGGTGAAATAGCTAAGTTGGAGCTGAAGTTAGGTAATTACTGCTCCGTGTTTCAAGCCGAGATGGTTGCCATCCTTAGAGCGCTGACCTATGCTTGAGAAAGAAAGCCCCCCACTTCGGCTAACATAATATCAGACTCCAGATCAGCACTGGAATCTATTTCGGATCCGAACACCAGGAATCCCATAGCACTGCAGATACAGCAATTTATTGCTGAGGCTAAGCGTTCAGGAAGACAAATCAAGTTGTATTGGATCAAGGCACACGCTGGAATACCAGGAAACGAGAGAGCGGATGAACTGGCAAAACACGCTGCCCTACACAGGAAAACTTCCCCAGAATATGACAGATTCCCGCTTTCGTATGCGAAGCGAAACATCAGGGAGTCAACGCTAGACAGCTGGCAAACAAGATACATCGAAGAGACCAACCAGGACAGAGGCATCAGACTCTTTTTCAGCGATGTCCGCAGGGCTTATACGCGTTACTGCGTTCTTTCACCACTACTATGGAGCCTCGTCGCAGATAACCGAATTGAAAGACTCAATGATAAAGGATACTTTACCGTTGGCTACGCAGATGACATAACCATAATAATAAACGGAAAACGCGAAAACACGGTATGCAACCTCATGGGCCAAGCCTTGAAAAGAGTAGAGGACTGGTGCAAAGAATATCAGCTAGCAGAACCCTGCCAAAACTGAACTTGTCCTCTTCACCAAGAAGAAAAAGTTACCAATACTAGAATTACCACGGTTCTTCGGAACCACCCTCAGCCTTTCAACTGAAACCAAATACCTAAATTAATATATCTGGACAAGCAGTTGAATTGGGCGAAGCACACTGAATACACCACCACAAAAGCCCTTATGTGGCAATGCAAACGCATGCTAGGTAGGAACTGGGGTATCAGCCCCAATACAACCCACTGGTTGTACACCACAGTTATCAGACCGATAATCACATGGCTCCCTAGTCTGGTGGCCCAGGACCGACTTGAGCACGGCACAGAAAGACCTTGAAAAGCTGCAACGGCTCGCCGGTGTGGAAATCACTGGCAGTATGAGAACGGCACTCACGGCGGCCCTGCAGGCTATGCTGGTACTGCCACCACTGCACCTTATAGTGCAGGGGGAAGCGGCTCTAGCAGCTTTCAGGCTCAGCACAGCTGGCACTTTAGGGAAAGACTCTAGAATCAAGCACACACGCATCATGGAAGATGCAGTAAAACGATAACCCATGATGACATCACCCAATGACAAAGCTCAAAAGATGCACCATTTTCAAAAGCACTATAACATAGTGGTAACACAAGAATCGGATGACCACTCAGGTCCCAAAGAGCTGAGAATCTACAGTGATAGATCAAAGACAAGTCCCGGAACCGGAGTTGGAGTTTACTCCAGCGACCTCAATATTAGAATATCCAGACCACTAGGAAAGCTCAATACCGTTTATCAGGTGGAATGCGTGGGCATTATCCTAGCGATCCATGCCATAGAAGGCAGGGGAGTCACGGACACTCATATTCGTAAACTCTCCGACAGCGTCTCAGTTCTCCGTATGTGAGTTGTTCCAAGATATATTATTAAGATATTATTAATGTTAGGTTTGTTTTTGTAGCAAACGTACAGAGTCTCAAGGATACAAGCTTCCTATGACAAAATGTTACCATAACTAGGACAAAATATTTTGCACCAAATATGTTGATAAGCCTGTTTTCGTACAATTTCCCCTTAATACATAAAATATGAAGTGACAATGATTACGCTAATGTTCTCCTAACAAGAAAATAAAACAAATCCGATAGTTGTTTGTCATTCCACAAGATACACTGGATATTTTCGTAAAAAAAACTTAGGCAATTATGTAAATAAGGCTGTTGGACGAATAAATTTTAATTTGCTAATGGACTTGTGACATCAGCCATTAATCCTGAGCTGTCAGAAACAAACTAATGCTTACCAAAGAGTATAAAGAATTGCATTCTGCCTATTATGTCTGTGAAATTCAGAAATGATCAATCGTAACAATTGTTTTGTCGATGTGCAACATCTTTGCCCTCGCTTTCCTGCAATCTCCCACAGATTTAGTGATTTCGTGAAATGGGACAGAAGTGTGTAACAGGATGCCGAGGAAGCGCGCGCTATTTGATTTGACCAATGAATGCGCCCTATTCGATTTGACTAATGAGTGCGCGCAGTAGTCGAGTTGGCTGTCAGTTGGTGCTTTTTACCAAGATGAGACGTCAGATGTTACACATCCTATGCGACTACTGTAAGACTCGCTCGTTTTTTTTCAAAGTATTTAATATATTATAATTTAATCACTTAGATTTAATTTATAAAGGTTCAAAAGTTATGAATATAAATGTGAATGGACGGAGAAGGAGGCCAAACAAAAGATGGAAGAACTGTGCGAGGTGTGTAATATGAAAGAAAAAGTAGTTCAGTGATAGAGTGACGGCTAACAGGACAAGTAGCAAAGACAGGAAGATGATGATATTTACTAAGATGCGATCTCATGAAAAAACTCTCCACAACACTGCAATAGAAAGTTCAGAGCTTTCTAAAGATAAGTATGGAGGTATGCGGTACAGAGAGTAAAGTCCCGCATACAACCACCAAAGATGAGGGGATCCTCCGACCCAGACGGTTATTGTGTCTGGTGGGCAACTTCCCGATAGTTGATATTCGGACTGTTGCATATGTTCAAATCGCACGGAGAACTTTGCTTGCGCGATGCAGGAATTCGACGTTAGTTCGTCGTAGATGGCACTGCGGTTCTTTTTGTTGCACAATGTTTTTGTTACAAATTTCGCTTCTTAGTTTTTCATGTGGCGGCCGGCATTGATGCCGCTACATCACACCTCTCCGGAGACCGGAGGTCTATAGTGGATGAGTCGTCCATACATCTTTGAGATGCTTGCCAGGCCAGTGGAAGGTTGGTTCCAGTGAGTCGGAACCAGAAGTCACAGAGTTCTCGGTGAGTAGGAACTGTCTGTAGTGCCCCAGTGAGTCGGGGTGATGCATTCCTGTGAGGCGGGATGAATCTGCAGGCTCCAGTGCGTCCGAGTGGTGCTGCTGGCTCCAGTGGGTCGGAGCTGTGCGACGTAGTGACGTGACTGCTTAGGGTCGACCAGGAGAGGTTCTTCGTGGCTCTTCATATGACTGGCCGAAGGTGCAGTGTGATTGCCAAGGTCGATGATGAGGTTAATCAGAGACTGAGGATGCTGATCAGGAATGCGTGTCAGCTGCATGCTGGTGGTGACTCGCTGCTCGAGAACTTGAGGTCAGGATGAGGAGTGATCATGACGTCATGATGAGATGGCTGCACGAAGGCTTCGTTCACGTTCACGTTCTTTGTCGATGGTCACCAGTATAGAGGTATGCGGTACAGAGAGTAAAGTCCCGCATACCTCCTCTGGAAATGGAAGGATCCTCCGGACCAGACGGTTATTGTGTCTGGTGGGCAACTTCCCGATAGTTGATATTCGGACTGTTGTATATGTTCAAATCGCACGGAGACCTCTGCTTGCGCGATGCAGAATTTCGATGTTAGTTCATCGTAGATGGCGCTGCGGTTCTTTTTGTTGCCGTACCAATTCCGCTTCTTGGTTTTTCATATCGCGGCATTGATGCCGCTACATCACTCTAATCCGGAGACCGGATGTCGATAGTGGATAAGTCGTCCATACATCTTTGAGATGCTTGCCAGGCCAGTGGAAGGTTGGTTCCGGTGAGTCGGAACCAGGACTCGCAGAGTTCTCGGTGAGTCGGAACTATCTGCAGTGCCCCAGTGAGTCGGGGTGATGCACCCCAGTGAGTCCGGATGAATCTGCAGGCTCCAGTGGGTCGGAGTGGTGCTGCTGGCTCCAGTGGGTCGGAGCTGTGCGACGTAGTGACGTGACTGTTTGGGGTCGACCAGAAGAGGTTTTTCGTGGCTCTTCATGTGACTGGCCGAAGGTGCAGTGTGATTGCCAAGGTCGCTGAAGAGGTTGATGAGAGGCTGAGGATGCTGACCAGGAATGCGCGTCAGCTGCATGCTGGTGGTGACTCGCTGCTCGAGAACTTGAGGTCAGGATGAGGAGTGATGATGAGATGGCTGCACGAAGGCTGCGTTGACGTTCTTTGTCGAGGGTCACTGGTATAGAGGTATGCGGTACAAAGAGTATGGTCCCGCAAAGTCTCAGAAGATGAGATCACTCTTTGAAATTCTTATTAATATTTTTTTTCACTATTTTTTTTTACATTTTTTTTTTATTTTTTTTTCGAAAGTGACTTTGTTTGCTACTTCTTCACGTCTTAACGGCTGAACGGATTTGGTTGAAAGTTAGCACCCGGATAAACCACGTTCTGCAATTGGACATAGGATACTTTTTATACCGGGGATATGTTTCATTGGGATAGTT
Source organism: Mamestra configurata (assembly GCA_002192655.3). NCBI lineage: Eukaryota > Metazoa > Arthropoda > Insecta > Lepidoptera > Noctuidae > Mamestra > Mamestra configurata. Next base: position 32,315 of record NDFZ01004798.1, read on the forward strand.
TCCGACATCCACGTGCGCGAAGCTGCTGGCACAGACTAATTATTGTAACACAAAAGTGCATTAGAAAACTAATTCCCTTAATTGGACAAACGTTCATAAAATTAAACATCAAACTTTAAACAAAGTTACCAAGTAGGCAGACGTTGAAATGCGTAAGTTTTAATTAATTCTAGATTATCATTATAATGAGCAGGTCCAAAACGAACTTGGGCTTTAATTAAGTTATTTTTAGAGGGTTCGCCGAAGAGATCTAAGATCAGGTATCTGCCAATTTGCCTTGAATCCGACCTTTTACAGAAGCGTACCTATTATTTAAATCGGAGTTTTTTTCTCTCTTGGAGATTAAAGGCGACTAAGAATTTGCGAAGGTATTATAAGTTGCGCAATGTTCGTTTCAAGCGGATGTCTTAAAAGTTTTTAACTTGAAAGGCTTCAGAATTAATTGATTTCGTTGAATGTAGATTTCTCATTTTGCAACTACCGTCTTGAGTCGATAGGGTTTGAAATTTTGAACTTGGCATATTCGCAAAACTTCCTCAGACATCAGATTGGATTGTGGATAAGTTCACAAATCTCACATATCGATTCTGGAAGTATCAGTTAACGTAAAGGGCAGTTATCCAAAATGCCAAAATGTACCTAGCAGCAATTGGTATTAAGTGGCAATTACCAAAAATGCTTAAATGTCCCTTACGTTAATAAATACTTCTGGCATCGATATACACAAACAACAATGCACGTTTCTAATAATAAATTAAATTTTTACACACACAATATTTTAAAACCACGACCACACTGGTAAAACTAATTGAGCGAAAAAAACTGTTCAAAACTAAAGGCGTCCACCAAACTCTTACACATTTACATATAGTAATTTTACCAGTGTGACAACATTATAAATATATTATTATTACCAAAACAAATATTAAAGTAGAGTGTTCCCAGTGCATATTTTCAGTTTCATATAAATGCTCTACCACACGATATTCCGACTAAAGTACATCTTATAGACTTCTATAATCTATGGTTCATACCAAAAAATAGTGACTGAGAAAACTATACTTAGAACAAACACAAGAAATTTTCAAAAGACCAAAAATCATTAAGTTAAAATACAAGAATTATTTCCAAGCAATAAGAGCACACTGCTAGTCTTCATAAATATCTTCTATACGTGTCGGAGTCGTATCGTTGACGTAGATGGCACTTAACTCCGGTAACCTAGCTTTATGATGTCAACAAAACTCATACAGCTAGATAACCAAAGATAATTAACCTATCTACTTTCTTCCTTCTTCATGAACTTCTTCAAATAAATATTCTGTTTCCTTTCTTGTAATCTTCAATTTTCTTTCTGGAGTTTTCAAGTAGCTTGATTATTTTTCTCTGAAGACTCCGGAGCAATTCTTCCTTTTTCATGATGAGTTGACTCGATGACTGCTACTTCCAAAGACCTGAAATTACATACGAAATTCATTTTAGTGTCATTCTAATCAATTTTTCAACATAAAAGTCAGAAAATATTCTTTATTAAAAATGTAAATTAATTGTCTCTTAAGTCTTGCCCTATTTCTTTCAACAAACAAAAGCAGAAATGCCTACAAAAAGAACAATATTTACTGTCTTTAAAAGTTAGGCTGCATGAACGCGCTTTACTCACGCCCCTGGCCCAGAAAAAAAAACAAACGATACGAATACGAAATCGACAGTGTTTTATTAGACAACGCATTTTAAAAAAAGAATTTTGTACAAACTGGAAGTCCAATTTACGAATGGGAAAAAGTTTAGTCTCTGAGGATGGTTTGAAGCAAAAATTCGCTTTGAAGTTTTGAACCTTCATAGGAAGGTACTTGTTTTGTACAATCTCGAAATTAAAGGAAGACCCTCTGTTTGCATTCCGATGTTAATAACTAAGCCTTATTTATTTTCTTTCCGGAATTGGTAGTGTAATTTTGAGAACTCTGGGGCTTCAGCTGTCGACTCTTTCAAAAAATTAAGTGCAAACAGAAAAATTCAACAAAATGCATACTTTTCAAATCGAATTCCAATATTGATTATTTTATTGATTCTATCTTATTCATGCTGAAATACCCATCTAATTACCTAATTTAGAAAATATGAGAAAATGAAATGCACAGGTATCCGTCGAATTATTCCTGTTATATTTTCATAGTTTAAGTCTCCGCAGCGGATGCTATAATGAGGCTGTTTCTTTTTTTTATAATAAATCGTGCTGTCTGAGAATTTCTGTCGGCATCCTGTAGAGTCTCAAAACCTCAGAGGCAGTGTGTCTTGTAAAGTTATAAGAAAGTTCTTATTGTTGGATTTATAACACTTTAATTATTAAAAATCGAATAGTCTTTTTTGTTATTTCAAGTTAGTTTTATGCTATAAAAACTGATCAACAGACTCGATATTTTGTCGGGATGACCACTACCTGTGGATTAATATCTTTGTCTCCGAATATCCCTTTGTATACCTTTGTCCCTTACTACCGAAACCCCAAAGGGTACCCTTAAAAAAAACCTGACAGCAGGTAGGAGTACAATAGACTATGTTAACTGCAAAACCACACATCATTCGAACATAGCCACAAAAAAAAGTTAACGAAAAAAAAGAGCCAACCGGCCAGTATTAGTGCAAACGATTTGAATGAAGAACTTCTATTCTTTACCTTCGCAGAACGATTAAGATAGGCTAATATGTAGACACCAGCGAATCATGAGCTTCAATGTCCTGTCCTTAAAAGAAGATTTGATGGTCAAGAGGAGGTCAGCTTGATGTAGTTGTCCAAGAGCAAAGCAAAATGGCTTAAAATATTTTGCTTGTCATTGGTGAATTTTCCTAATAGCACAATGTTATTTTGGGTACAGGATTTTTACTTGTGATTTATAAAGGCATTACCGTTTTTGGATATGATTAATCTTTTCAATCAGCGTTATTAGGGACAAGCAAGAACTCCAGTCGTGCCCAGAAATCGCATAAACAGTACTAAATTCTACATAAAACAATTTGTAGATTCCGTCAACCAACTAGTTATCATGACCATACAATAAAACAAGAAGTTTTTTGTCCCGACGTCCGTCCTAAATCGTGACCACGTGACAAATGACATAATGCGACGAAAAAGGTAAAAGTCTTGAGGCACGAAGTCACGCCAAGGAATCGTCGCCTCTCCGAAGGTCATTCTGACGAGCCAACGGCCATTGACGACCTTGTCTCTGTTTATTGTAAATTCCATGCTAAATACATCTGCATACTACGTTTTACGAGAAATGTTGAAGGTTTTGTTGACCATTGCGTGGTTTTCTTTCAGATGTTTTGTTTCTTACGGGTTTGGGAGAGTAATAGATACTACAAGCAAAAATCTAAAAGTTTGGTTGAATTTGGTTCTAACATTGGTTGATGTAAATATAACTGTTACGATCTTCATATTTCACAATGTTTTTGCAAACTGTTTTCTAAAAAAGTTTTTATTGATGTCTACTTTTAACAACACTTAATTAAAAAACCTACTTGTTTATATAAATGGCGTCAGTACCTACTCATATCTAAATCACTAAAAGATCTGCTAACTAGTCATCTCATTCAAAATTATTAAACAATGACAAGATGTCCTTATTAAAGGACAATGATAAAACGAATACCGTCATCAAAACCAGTACACCTGTACTTAATCGTTCTAAAATTAAAAACGTTTTAAAGATGGCCTCTATTATTTTCTTTTATTCCAAATTTGAACTCGAACGGCCACGCCTGTGATTGGCCGTTACGCATATCGTCCTTTGGTACGCGTGAATTGTGTTAAAAAATACATGATTTGAATTCTGTATTGGCAGACAGGCATTAGCATTCATGTGTTTCTCGTGTATAAACGCGTTTTTGTCGTTCCTCTTCAGAATTGCCTTGTGAAGACGTGATGGGAAACGTGTTTAGGACTTATTTGACGTGTTAAGGCTAGTTTTGTATTAATTGCGCGTTTATTGGGGTATTACCTCATGCGTTTTTTGTGTCATTGCTTCGTTGAAGACCACCTAAGTTGAATTTGAAATCAAGATTTCATTCAATTGCGATTGGTGATGCAATTGCTGTACATAACTGGTAATCTTTAATATTCAGTGCTAATCACATTTGAAATCTGTATTAATGAACTGGTCACGTTATAAATATTTCCTGTTTTCGATTTATTTAAGCATCTTGTAATGAATCTCAATCTAATTTTCATTTCCTATTTGTATAGTTGTTCTGTAATAAAACCCCAAAAAAACATACTTTTTATGGACTCTGGACTAAAAGTACAAACAGCAAAGTTCTGCTATATTTAAATACATTAAAATATAAAAATTTCCTCATAGATACGAAGATCTAGCCTTCTACCCACGGTCTTCAGTGACGCGGATCTCCACTAGTTTAAGGTCTTTGTCATCATTATTTTATCGCCCAAGACTATTAGCATATCCTAGGTTATGACCGTGTTGAGCAACGAATGTCTGGCGCAGGTTCTATGAAAAATATTGCAAGGCTGTTTGTGGAAAATCCGGGTCTTGGGTGACTCATTTTTGATTGAAACTTGTAACTGGCAAGATTTTTCCTAAAGCCTACATGGTGAAAGACAGGTAATCTTTTTTTTTTTCAGTCTATTGTCCCACAGAACGTTCTGTATGGTCTCGGACCTAAAAATAGCACCATCTCATCTCTGCGACTAAGAGACTCATCAGAAAATGGGCAGCAGCATTCTCTGTACATTGCAACAGCTACACTGCGATCGCCAACCCGCCTGACAAGCGTGGCGACTCCCCGCACCCTTTGGGGGAGGCCTACTATGTCCAACAGTGGACGTCTTTCGGCTGATATTATGATGATTGTCCCACTGCTGGGCAAAGGTCTTCCCATAGCCCTCCACTCTTCCTAGAGAAGTCGTCGAAAAATAAATGTTGTTTCATGATAAGATCATCAATTGAGAACGACTGGATTATTATGGCTATATTTTTTTTGTAATAATCGTTACAGTACGCCCCAAGTCCTTAGATAAAAGAAAACTTAGCCGAAAAATTCGAAAAAAATCACAAAAGGCAACGTTTGTCGGAGTTAGCTAGTTTTTTTTAACTTTTTTTTTTGGTTGGTCTATGGCGATTTATTGGCTTCAATTCAATGACACAATAATTGAACAGTTAACATACTTCCAATTCAATTATAAAGTCTTTTATATATTTCTATATGATAATATTCATTCATTTGCTACTCTCATGATTGTACTTTAACAGTCAGATACATACGTGTACATATACGAGTAGATAGAGGAAACATTAAGCACAATATTGTTTATAAGTGTTGTAATAACTTATTCTACCGACACATCGTGAGGTATCTATTTATGATTTTTCCTCACCTATATTCTATTAAAATGATAAAGAGGTTCAAATCCAGATTGAAACTATACAAGACTTCTTCAAACAAATCTAAAATAAAGTTCTAAATAGCACGTTCAAAAATTTGAAACACTAAAGTGAGTGCACACCCGCACACTTTTACGACATGGCGACAGTTCACGTTCGAAATTCAGTTCAGTTCAGGGTAACAAGCGTCATAGTTGGTCGGGCACATCAAGATAGTGGTCACGACCGAGTCCGACCGAGTCATGGCGACGACAATCCGCCCGTGTGCACGTGACTTGCAATACCAATGCTCCTCATATTTCTGGAATGGACTTCTATCGTAGACGTAGAGAATGGACTGAGCTTTTGTTATCCAGGTATGGCGCCCAACTACGACGTCTTTGAACAAACATGATTCCAGTCTAGGAAGAAGATGGAGCTATACAGGACGCTTAGCACTTATCCCTTTTGCAAAACGAAATCAGGCACTGGCACGTCTTTGTAGTGAATACATGCACATAATTATGTGCAAGAGTGTTAAAAAGATCGTGAGTCCAGTAGTTGTCTTTTTCTAAATTTGAAATTGGACCATTGGCCTCTGGCTTTCGGTTCACGACTACGTCTCACGGAAAAGATGCAAGTAAAGATATGGCTGTATAATCGCTTCGTCTCTTCTACAAAGTGGTCCATTTTGTGCGGATATTCCTCAGTCCATTCTTCTATGTATATGACATTTACCATCTAATACTGAAGTTTTAAATTTAGAATTTTATATTTTTTTTATTACTGGCCAACTGGCCAGCTTATTTAAAGCCAGCTTTCCGAGTAGAAAGTAGGTTATAGTGCTTAGATACGCGCTGGCTGCAAGCCATCGACCTCTGCGTAGGTTGTGACTGAGAGATAAATGTCCGCTACAGAATTTTAAATACTAAGATTGTTTTGTAATAATTTTGCAACAGGGGAAATTTGGTTCTGAAGTTAAAACTTATGGATGCCAAACAACCATGGCAAAAACTACATTTTCAACTTCTATTAAGTTGTAAAAAGTCTAAAAAACGATCAGTAAAAGCGAGACGCATAAGACCGGTGTACACCAAAGAAATAATCGTCTGATTCGGGCCGTGCATCTGTGCAATATAAATTTTATGCGGCCGACCAGACCAGACCAGACCAGACCATTTAAGGGCACTAGTAATTGCCGTAGAAACTTTAGTAATGGCTTATTCAATCCGCGAAGCTATCAGACCGGTTGTGGTAGCCATGTCTATGTTCGAAGACAGATCTGCACTAAAAATTGGCGAAAAACTCTATGGATTTAACGAGAGATTCACCGCCGCATAGAAATTTGAAACGTTAAACTGAAAAGTTTTTGGTTTTGTAATAAAGGAATAGGGCCTTTAAGAATTTGACTTTACGAATTGATTAACAAAAATTGCCTTTAGGTACTAGTCTTTTAAATACCATCATAATAGAGATTCTAGTGATCAATAATTGACAGTTCCAAAAACCTCTTTTTATTTATTTTTTCTAAACGTTAACCAATAAAATCTAACACAATTATTTTCCAATAAAAAAGTTGATTACAACGAAAACACTTCCCTCGCATCGTTGGCGGGAGATCAAAAGAACGAACTAAATTAAATTCATTCGTTCGTTCATTCCTTGATCGGCGCCATTTACGGGTCGAAATAAATCGAGTTACAATGTGATGGACAGGGCCTTAGAGTTGTGGCTAGGTTTCAGTCTAACTAATATACGATTTTATTGATCAAATCAAGTGCTATTGTGCCTTTGAGGCAATTCTTTATGAAATTTTCTGCTTGGATTACATAGACAATTGGTGATCGATATGGGTTTAAAAGCTTAGGCTACAAAATGCAATGTGATTTTGGACTTTTAAAATTCATTTTATGGTACCTCATATAAAATTGAATACCTTGAAAATGCTAGGTAGTTCTCTTTTTACTCGAATTCATTTTGCTACGCCTGAAATAGTTGATACTACAACCAGTTTTTCAGAGGAACAAAAACTTAAACGCAATTTAAAAATATTTCAATCACAAATATAGCATAACATCTATGTCGCATAAAAACGATTACAATATCGAGTTTATTATGAAGAGAAGCGTAAGAAATCAATATATATTCTAGATATAACATTAAGTTGCGCATTGCTTCGTACAAGACAATAACTACAATAAAAGTAAACCTCAAAAATAATTAAGATATGCAAAATTGCTAAAGTTCCAAACTGTTTGTGGCCCCTAGACAGAGAAGATAAACATTTTCTATAAAACAAAAAACAAACGGCGTCATTCTTATCCAAAAAATAGAAACTCAACTCCGCCGAGCTCGAGGCTAAATTAATATTTATAACGTTCACTAAATACTAAAGTTCTGACAGAATGCGGACTATGATTGATAGTCCTGGCCCACATACACATAAAACCACTCTTTACTTCGCGGTGGGTATTTTATTAGTCTGTCTACGTCAATCAGGTTTTTTTTATTATTACAAATGGCCGAAATTTTATTGTCACTAGATTTAAAGCAGAGATTTCTTTTACGAAATTTTCATTAATCGATTCTGTTGTGAAAAAAACATGCGGGGTAGTCTTTGGGGACTGCCGATAGAAGTGAAAACTAAGCGAAAGCTAAAGCGTTCGGTGACGATGACGCATGTTCCATGATTTTTGTTAACCCTAAAAGTACACATATATACACTGTATACATATAGCTCATGAAAAGCTTTTAGTGGCGAGTTCCATGATTTTTGTTCACCCAAAAAGTGCTCAACGCGTTAAAAGAAGTTTTCACTTCAATAAACTAAACATTCATTTTGATGTTTCACCAAACCGTGTTTTTTCTATATCACCGATCACCATTGGGTGTAAACACAATGCAACTTGAATACAATTGAAAAAAAACTCACGTAAAAATTTTAAATTTCGAACGAAACCAACCCATCCGCATTTCGTATTCCCGATTGTAAAATTCGTAGTAAACGTACTCGGGTGAATTTATAATATTATGTCGACATTATAATAGAAAATGGCCGTTTGCATTGATTACGGTGTTAGGCGAGGTTCACACTGTCGAACGTGATAGACATTTGAAACACGTACGGTTATGCGTGACGTATTGTAGGAAATGTCAAATGTAATTTATGATGGGTCTAAGTCAATGACTTTATGTCAAGAATTGTCATAACATATCTTTCATATGTTGTAATATTATATATTATGTTTATGTATTTTATTAGTATAATATATATTATTTGTATATTCTTTCCGAAACAAAATTATATTTTAAATGTTATTTTTATTTGTTGTAAACCTACCACAGTGTAGTCTTTTTAACCCAAAGGTTGACTGGTAGAGAATGCCTTGATGCATTAAGTCCGCCCATGTACCACTATTGTAAATTAAGTTTAAATAAATAAATATTACATAGTACTAATAGTCCCGACAGACGTTGTCCTGTCCGAACGTTTGCTTTGTGTCTGACGAAAAATTATAGAAATCGATTGCAGCGCCACCTACCTGGCCCAATTGTGAATCTAAATCATTCTCAAATCCCCTTGAACACACACAAGAAATTTCATCAACATCGGTCCAGCCGTTTAAGAGGAGTTCAGTGACATACACACCTACACAACAAATATATATATTGAGAAGATGAGAGATAAACGTAATCACATATGTTTTAAACAAAAGGGTTCACTAAAAAGATTTTATACAGTAACGGTAAGGTGTTTTTTCCTCAATCAAGGCATAGTCAATTCAATTCGATTATTTGTTTTAAAGAAAGTTGTTGATTTACTCACTTTTACACCTTGTAGACTCTATCTACCTATTTATTACTATCCAAGTAATAATATCTGCTCTCTAAAATCACAATTTTATTCACAGCAACATTCACCTTTCATTTCCACGAAGTCGGTCGTCAAAATGAAATAAAATAAAATGACATTTCGTAACTTTGTGGTTGTAAATAGTAGTTCCAGGAACGCCACAAAGGTTCATATTTTAATACCTGCAGTGCTACACAATGAGAGCGACTGCTGAACGACAAGTTATTATTTTCTACCTACATTTAATTTCAAAAGGAAGGTTTAGCTTGAAACGTCTGTCCAACGAATTGAAGGGATTGTATCTATTTTGGGACTGTCTCGGCGAAAAGAGATATAATTTGAAAGGTAAAATGTTATTTTTGGACGCGAATTGAAAATGGTTGACAAAAAACGTTGTGATATTTAAAGATCGCTGCAGACTGATAGGTGAAAATTACTCCTAAAGTTAAAGATGTTTTGGAACCAATTATTAAAAAACATTACAAAACAAAATTATTCAAAATACCTCATTAAACTCAACCCTTCGATCAAATTGAAATAAAACACCACGAACAAAACTCAGATACAACGAACAAAAAAAAAGGCCGCCAACATGAAAAGCTAAAACAAAAAGCAGAATCAGGCCCGGGGCCGCAATAATACCTGTCACTGGAGATAAAGATATAGCACTTCCGTCTCATAATAACCATCCTGGGGCCTTTCTATCTAGTCTTTCATCAGCCGCCATAACCGGCCGCCTTCGTGAAACGCCCGGGGCCATTCCTGGCTATTTTGGTCTTGGACGTTTAATATTTTGCGATTATGGGAAGATGTTATATGGAGTTCGAGTTTATGAATGGATTTTATTGTGGCCTTTTATGTTATGATGATAGTGTTTTTGAACACAATTTGAGTTATATATTTATATTTGATATATAATGAATATGTCATGAATATACAGTGTGTACATATTGCTAAAATCTTGAAATCAACAATTATATGAAATAGTTCTTTGTAAACCGCGGTTCGCTTGCTTTTGTACCCAACTCTTCCATTCATCATTCCGTAATCGATTCATTCATTCATACTCGTTATTGGCGCCATAACCCGCACCGCATTGGCGCACACAATTACAAGTAATTACAAATTCAACATTATCATAATAGTCAAACGTCTGCGCTTTTTCTTCTTTTGTGATCAGACACTGTGGCGAGTTGTTAAATGGTTTGAACGTATAAGCGATTCCTTTTCTTACTGGCTTTCAATGGATTAACGAGGGGAAGTTTTTTTTTACTTTGTTATACTTGTGATTACTGCGGTAACGGTGGTTTTACCTCATTATGCCAAAATTATTAAGCTCCATCAGTCGCTTTATCCCCACAATAGTATTTCAAGCTATAAATTTTCAACACTTGGGTACCTAGAAATCTCCACGTGGGATTTACTACTTAAGTTAATATCCAGTAGTAAATACCACGTGGAGATTTCTCAAAAGTTTTTTCAAAAGACTTGCTATTTCATGAAAGTGTACAAAACATTTAACCACAGGGTACTTCAAAGTTCAGTCACTTATGTTATAGAAAACATTCAGAAATATGCAAATTAAGCAAAGGAATAAGACAACAAATCAGATATTACAACTAAATAAAAACAAAATGAGCAATAGAAAGAAATCTTCAACCTCACAATTTCAAGCTATACATTTTCTAGACTTGGGTACCGAAATCTCCACGTGGGATTTACTTCTGGAGATTAAAAGAGCTTTTTCAAAAGACTTGCTATTTCATTTTTTTTTCTTTATTTATTTGTTAGGGACATTTGTGATCGCAATGCGTATGTCAGTCCCATCTTGCTATTTCATGAAAGTGTACAAAACATATTAACCACAGAGTACTTCAAAGTTAAGTCACTTATGTTATAGAAAACATTCAGAAATATACAAATGACGCAAAGGAATGAGACAACAAACCAGATATAACAACTAAATCAACACAAAATGAGCACAAGAAATAAATCTTCAACCTAACAATTGCGGACACTAAAGACACATCACAGAACCCAGGTGTGTCAGAGCAATAAGTAAAGCCAGAACAGGTGGACGGTACCAAATAAGGCTGTGGACACACCATCAAGATGCCAGATGCGAAAGAAGGCGTTGCCAACCGAGTTGCGTGACTCGCGTAAACCACCACGTGGAAAAGTCCAGTAGTGAGTGTTGTTGGACAGGTGATTTTGTTAATTTTTGTGTGGATTTTGCCTTAGAAAGTAGTGATGTGATTTAAGAAATCACACGTTTGGATTGTTATTTTCGATTCAGTTAAATTAACGCTGAGAAGCTGATTTTTGTTCACTGAGATGATTTTGACAAAGAGAAAACGATGACTGCAATTAGACTTCGTACAAACGCCATATCAGTCAGTACAACATCTCTAACAGTTCAATCATAGAGCATCAAAACTTACAACAGACCAGACACAAAAGTACCTCACAAAAGTACAAATCACAACCAATAAATCACTGAACAAATCAGACGGTTCCTTTCAAGTATCAGTCAACCATTCAACAGCGCCTTTATAAAGGACCGTACAAAGAGACACAGCACAACATACATCGTCATAAAACCATCAATAACACAAAAACTCCTTACAATAAATAACCTCGAATCTCACACATTCAACAGATACAAGAAAAATTTTACCTCCAAAAAGACAGCTGCGAACAATAACACTACGTCAACTGCACACTAAAATAACCGTGTGTACGGCACAGGTGGCTGCACAAGACTGACCAATGTATAACAAGCTACCCCGTTCCCCGCACCGCATGTCTCTCAAGCCGACGCAGGGGCAACGAAAACAATGTGAAGAGTTCTCAAACGACAGGTGACCGAAACACTTACCTGCTTCAAGGGATAGATAAAAGGTACCTGCGATCCGGTCCGGTCGCCGAATTAATTGGTCGAAACCGACTTTTGGGTTTTGTACTGTAACTTGATCATTATTTCGGGCTATTTACTTAAATTAACGAGCCCTGTTTCATGTCGTTTGTCTTGCTTCGAAAATTTAACTGATTGAATTAGGAAATGGAATCTTCAGATTTTTATTGCGGTTGAAAATTAGTTTTAAACAAGAAACTGGGTTGAGTGTGACCAAAACAAACTCGTAAAAGGAGAGGGGTATAAGAAGCCATAGAAATTCTTGGCAGCAACGGAACGGAACTTTGAAAAAGTTTTGATTTCCTCAACCCCTTTGTATGACTTCACCATGGAACGCTTTTTAATTTGTTTAAAAAGAAATATTACGTAAAGAGCGTAAGCCTGGTTGAACTTTCCATCACGTTTTTCTGCAGGATTTGTTTATTAAGAAAAACTTGATTAATTAATTTGAGACAACAGAAGACCGCACCCCAGTTTAAGCATTTGATCATGCCAACAAACATTTATTATTACCACTTTATGTTATTCAAATAACCATTGTCAATGCTCAAATCCCCTTTTATTCAAAATCCCATGAAAACAAGTAGCTTCTTCTCTTCGAAGTGACGAATCCTAAGTATCAAAATGCAAATAACAAAATCGCTGAAGCTAATTTTGGTGAATCGATTAGCGTTCCCACGTTCCTCGCAATCGATCCACCCACTCGAGTCAAAAACAATAGTTTCCGTAATCGGTTTCACGTATCGTTACCCAAGCTAAATAGAGAAATTTGCCATTACTTGCCTTTAAATTTATTGAATCGATTCTCACCAGGCCCTACTTAGAATCGATTCAATAAATTTAACTGGGACACTGGACAATGTTACGACAATTCTCCGCAAAAAATAAGTTGGCGTTACAGGTGGCCTTACTCACAAGTTTTTGTAAGGAAACGCTTCTAGGAAAAACTTAAAAACTATTTAGACAGTTTTTTATAAGTTTTAAAAAAAGTTACCTACATATTTTTCGTAGAACCAGACCAATAATTATTGAGTTTTGTATCTAGCAAGATAAGAATCTAAATAAATTATGAAAACTTGTAAAAATGAAATCATCACCTTTATCTGTAAACTTGTTTGAGTTTGTTATAATTAATATGTTATGCAAAATATTAGCCACCTAATTAAATTATTAAAAAATAAACTACATGCTGGTATGAGCCATTAAATCTATACTAATAAAGCTGTAGAGTGTGTTTGTTTGAACGCGCTAATCTCAGGAACTGCTAGTCGAATTTTGAAAATTCATTTTGTATATGATGGCTACAGTCATGAGGAAGGTTAGAGAACGAGAAAAAACGGGATATGCGCGTACGAAGTCGCGGGCAAAAGCTAGTTTGCAATAAAATCAAAACAACTACCTACTACGATGTAAATAATCAAAACACTTAATTACTTTTTTATTGAATGTTCACTATTTACAAGCACTGACAAAACAAGGTCACCCATACTTTTTATATATACCCATATATTCAATGTCTAATATACATATACAACCACCAATTTTAATAGACCCTGTTAGAAGCGTGAATCGAAATTTCACTTTCAGAAAATCTAATTGATTTGCAGGTTTAGTTTGTTTTACAACCTCTTAATGATATAACTAGACTAGAGTCAAGAGCAAACCCATCTCAAATAAAATAAAAAAATCGAGGAAAATTTTCCGTATTTTTTTATCAGTCTTACATAACAATTTAATAAAATATTTTTCTTAAACGTACCTACCTACACCTAAACCAGACAGATCTTACTATTCGAAATAATACCAGTAATTTGTCTTGTAAACACTTAATTAGTGGCGTCGAAATAAATATAAAACAACATCGTTGCAATCCTGATTTTTACAATAAATCTTAATTTATTCTCAAATATAAATTAATATTGTCACGGTTTGATACTTAGTAAACATCGATATTATGAGAAGTATTCTAATTATAGATTTATCAGCCTTCAGTGCAAATACAACATTATCGCAATAGTTATCATTATATCTTCCTTGTAAGTAGTAGAAACAATGCAAATTATCTTAAGTATTTTCTTTAGTAACACACAAAATTATTAGTCTCTCAATTACTTATCTACCTTTAACCAACTGTAATATAAGCTACCAACAATAGCTGAAACGGTAACGGAAACTACAAGCAATAGAAGTACAGTTAATGAGACATCTAATTTAAACTTTAATTTCACACTGTTGACCATGTTAATTTTTGGTTTACAGAAAGCTGCACGTACTTGTTGGCAAAACTTCTACCCAGACACCAAAATAAAATATAAATCCGCCTATTGTTCTACTCGAAAGAATATTATCATCTCTCTCAAACTTTTGAAGAGGCTTGCAGGGTTTAATTTTTTCTCTTTGTTAAACTTTCGTGGACATTCCAAGAACTTGTGAAGAATAAATGATTTTTATGGTACCTACAACCGGCGTTTCTCTGAAGAAGTGAATAAACTTCTTCGATTGGTATTAGTTTTCTCTGAAGCACTATTAAAACCCGGTAGTTATTTATTTGTGTCTATTTTTTATGACTTCAGCGATAATTCCGTTGAAACGGGTGTCTACGAGTGTCTGCCTTAATTGGAAAAGTGGCTTAAGATAATCTGGAAGAGATTGCCTTGTGCGATAAAACCGCCCATTGTACACTTATTTTATGTTTGATTGTCCTGTTCTTATTTTGAGGTGTAAAATAAAGTATATAATAAATAAACTTAAATTTTAATCCTCATCCTTACATTATTTAAACGAATATAAATATTAAACTTTGCTTTTTCATTTACCATCCCTTGTCACAGCCAAGCCCCAAATTAAAAGAAAGAAAAAAAAGTCAAAAAATCAAAAGTCATTTATTCAAATTAGGCTGAGCTTTTTGAACGTCAAAGTTCTACATAAAGACAGTCCCCCAAAACGCCCGCCCGTCACCACTTCCTAGTGTTTTAGCTGGGAAGAAGAAGTGGCG
The DNA here is from genome assembly GCA_002192655.3 of Mamestra configurata. NCBI lineage: Eukaryota > Metazoa > Arthropoda > Insecta > Lepidoptera > Noctuidae > Mamestra > Mamestra configurata. Next base: position 47,452 of record NDFZ01004798.1, read on the forward strand.
CAACAAACTCCCCAGAAGAAAGAAAGAATAATATTGATTTAGCACTTACATGAAACACGCACGGGACATAGAAATTCTTAAAAAAATGTAGGTTTGCTAAGAACTAAGTGTGTCTCACGGCTGCACTAAAAAGCCCCCCCTCCCCGCCCCAAACCCTTACAAGTTCCATAAAAGGACAATCAAACTAAATTTTTCGCCATTCACCATTTTTCGACAGAAAACCCAACTCTTTATTCTTCACAACAGTTAGAAACAAAACCAGGCATGCACTCATCAACAAGTAGATACCTACGAAGAAGTAGATATGTCTATATCGAGCTCGCCCGCGGTCCGTCCGTGCCTGCACTACCAATAAGCCGTGGGGCTATAAGGAACACGATGTCACACTGACAGGATAAATTTGGATAAAATTACATGCAAATATGTATTTCGTAGAAGTTTAGCGAATAATGTTGAACGGTGGACGTTTAATAGAGGCATTTTTATGAGACTGCGTTTTGATATTTTTACGAGTAGGTACCGTTTTTTACAGTTTGTCACAGTTTTTCTGAGTTTGAGATTTGCGTCATGAAAACACTATGCTAGCAAAACCCTTTCGTGGGCGCATAAAATAATTTAGTTTTCCACGAATTTCCTAATATTAGTCAATAGACCCACGAAATCACAAACACCATTCAAAAACACCAAATAAATAAAAACAGATTCAAATCAGAAAACTTATCGGACACACGATCTCCTCAAAAACGCCCGCAGTACGTTCTAATTTAATTTGGACATCAACTATAGAAGAACACTACACGCTTCGGCGCTTAAGTCTTTTCACACGAGAAATTCACGGTCACTGACTATGTAAATGTGAAACGTTTGAAACACGAAATAAGAACAAACAGAAGTATCACTAAGGTAACACAAGGGGGTAACAAACTTACAAACTTCCACATTTTAGTGTTAAAACAAATATGGCGGACACACGAGTACTGACACTTCACTTGGCTTGTTTGACCGACTATTTACTTTTGCAAATTAAACTTTATCTTAATATGAGAAGGGGATATATTGTTACAGCCGTGTATACGCTGAGGCTGTTAATTCAAGACTGTCCATGTCAAGCCTTGTATCTTAATATTATCCCTTAAACTGCGCAGACACGGCCATTATCTTCGGAAACTTTAGGCAATAGATACTGGCAACACTGGATGTGTAAAGTCACAATAATAGTTGTTTCAATCAGTGTCAGGAGGATTTGTAATACTCAATCCAGAGACAATTTGAAATTGAAAATTAAAAAAAGAACTGCACCTTCCATTGTTTCTTATTCCGTGTCCCAAATGACTAATACCCAGGTACAGACGAAAATACTGTTATGTACAGAGAGACAGAAAGGCTTAAGTGGCGCGAAGTAAATATTGTAGAAACAATAGGAGTGTGAAATATAATGATGTACGGTCCGTTGTCTGAGTGTTCGGAGATTGTGAATAGGAGGTAATTTAGTTATAATAGGTAGGAGTCAAGGAACTTTAGATGTGGTATAAAGTAAGCTGTTTCCTGGCTTGCTTTTTTGGTTTCATAAAGATGTTTGGATGGTGAGAATCAGTTTGAAAAAATCATGAGAACGTCTGAGGAAATTGGTACTTTCAGCTGCTTAAACAAACAAACACTGCTTCCACTTTTTAATAAAGTCAACATTAACGATTTTATGCGGTTTAGTGTAAGAAAATATAATATAGATTAGAAACTATAGTATTTTAGTTTCTCTAAACTTATATAATGTTGATGATGTTAAGTTGTAAACTGTCTATATCACAGATTTTTTACACATTTGCATTGTACTATAGAATCCTTTTGATTATTTGTTAATTTTAAATTATTTTAGATCTTCTCGCCTGAAACACAGGTTTTCCTAGTTCAGGCTCGTAATCCTTAGAATTAAGATATATATTTAAGACTTCTATGTAATTTGTCCAGTAAAATTGGTAATAAATAAATTGAAATTGAATTGAATTGAAAATTGATAATAAAACTAGCTTTTGCCCGCGACTTCGTACGCGTATATCCCCGTTTTTCTCGTTCCCGTATAGCCTTTATATGGCCTCGTAATTAAATGTGGCTATCATATATAATAATAATTTTCCAAATCCAACAGGTAGTTCCAGATATAAGCGCGTTCAAACGTCTTCAGCTTTATTATATTAATTCATAATTAATATAGATAATCTATTTTTTTATAAAAGTTTAGAGATAACCACAAAAGAAATCACTTTCAAACAAAGAAATCACACAAATACTGTTCGGCTTCATTCGCCACTATTCGGCATTTTCCGTCAAACAAAGGAAATATTAACGTACACAAAACACCGAGATGAATGCGGGACATTAGAGAGGAATCGAGCGGCTATTAACTTGCGAAACTCGGTTAACGACACTGTCACACTGCGACATTGCGACATTGCGAAACTAATAGTTAGTCATCATCGCCGACATCTGAGCCTTTCCTAACTGCGTTGAGATCGTATTTCAGACTAACTGGATGCTGTATATCAATATTGCTTAAAACGACAGTCATCTTGTCTCCAATATGTATTTGTTCCTTTAGTTTGAATATTCACAACTTCCGCTCTAGACATTCACTATTTTCGTTTAGTACAGTACCAATAGGGACTCGTGGCTAAATAGTCAGCAGTCGTTACGGATAGTCAGAAGCCAGAAAATCTGACATCAGTCTTACCAAGTAGTGCCGTGTTACCCAGTTAATAGGTTGTGGAGGTCTGGTAGGCAGCCGCTCCACGTCAAATACTGGTATTCAGCTGAATCCGGTTTGACTGGAAGCCATCCCCAATATAATTGGGAAAAGGCTAGGCAGATGACAGTACCAATAGGGAATACGCATGCATTTTTTTTATTTGCAAAATTAAATATTTATTAGCTCTTGTAAACAATTATGAAATATTTTTTAGATACCTTCATCAGCGATGAAGTTATAAAGCTTTAAAGATGAAAATTAGAAAGAGAAGTCCGATACGAACTCTGACGTCAAATACTATGTCGCCTATACAACTGCTATAGAAAACGGCGTCTCCACGAGAGACGGAAATATTTGTTTAAAATTCTAATTTCACTGTTAGTATTATATATTTGTATATTTTTAGATAAACTGTATAGATAATGAATATTTTTTTTCATGCATATTCCCTATTATTGCCTAAAGTTACCTGGGACATGCAAGAAAAATAGAAGAAATGTGTAGTTTTTAACACTACGAACATCGAATTTGGAAAGACAAAATTAAACATCTTTTTTTTTAAACTACCGGGAAATAAGATGTAACACACTTGAACACAAAGTTTCTTTTAAGAAAACAAAACACTAACAATAATCTTGTTGACCAAAAACGCAACGAAACTCATTTGTTTATAAGGAAAAACACAACTCATTCCTCAATTGGCGGCAAACCAAGAAACGTCTAAGCTAAACAAAGTCTTGAACTTTCAAAGGACGTAAAATCTTCGCTATATCAGCACAAAATACCCGTGAAAACCACATCAAACTGAAATGTTAAGTATATAGCGGTCATTAAACTCTGGTGTGAAGTTTGTTAACTATAAATATGTACGCGGCATCTACTAGTAACTAAGACAGCCTTCACACAGACACGACCATAAAAAACGAGTAATTTTCTAAGGAAATTCAACCGACCGACTATGTTTTGCGACTATCAAAATACAGTTAGGTACACATTAGAAATTGTTGAAATATACTTACATAAATGTATCAAAAATTCAAATTCAAAATTCAAAAATTCAAAAGTCATATATTCAAATTAGGCTGAGTGCCAGCACTTTTTGAACGTCAAAGTTCTACATAAAGACAGTCCCCCAAAACGCCCGCCCGTCACCACTTCCTAGTGTTTTAGCTGGGAAGAAGAAGTGGCGCAACAAACTCCCCAGCAACACATCTGTCTGTTGAGTTATAAGAACTATCACTTATACAAAGGTATGTAAGTAGTCAGTATTCTTACAAAGAATAATTCTTACAAATTTCTTACAAAGAACTATCATGTTAGTATGCATGTTTTAATAGCTAAGTAGTAAAACGAAGACTTAAATAAGCAATGGCGTTGGAACGTCTGTCTTTTCGAAGGTAGACGAACAAGCCTTCAAACCTCTATTCAACTTTGCTTAGATTCAATCAGAATCATGATTAACCACAAGATTAAAGAAAATGTTTCAATCACTTTCATAAACATTCTTTCCCGACTCAGAAACATTAAATCCCGACTGATTTTTATTTCAAGTTCGTTCAATCCACACAAACGTTGTCTGGTAGATCCCGCTATAATCTAAGATTTCTTGTCAAACACTTTTGTAACATTTTTGGTGTATAAGCCACTAAGCGAACACCATTTAGATAAATGATAACTAATATTTATTTGCAAATAGGTTACGAGTCAAACTTTTACACGTCAAAAAACATTTTTTTTTAAATCGTATTCGTCAAGATGAAGCCGGTATTTCCTAGATGACTTCCAAAGGACATTCTCTACAAAATCCTAAAGAAAAAAGTTTAAAAGACAATTCTGTCAAAAATCCTGGCCAGAAACAAACGTTGAATATTTGAAATGTTCCCCCGCATTCTCAGCCAAGCGGATTCACACGCTAGTCACTTGTGAATGATACTTACATACATTCACGGTCGCTGACTATGTAAATAGGTATTTGAATTCTACCACAGCGAGCGTCGACCGCTCAAGGAATATTATTAGTACGAACAATGAGTAAGTGAAGAATTTTCTTTGAAAAAAACCTTTCAACGCTTTTATTGATAGAAGAACGAATTAGTAAAACGCTAATCGATTTCAGTGTGTTAATTTGTTAAGATGAGGTTGTTACAGCAAAGGGTATTGCACCTTTATTATTATGACTTGGTTATAGAATGTGTAGTAAAAAACGCTAATGGCTATTAGGATTTGAGTAGCGTGAGCTTTTTCATTGGTGAATAGGTGTGGATGACGTAATTATGGAAGTGGACGACTAAGGTGTCTACATGTTGTGAGTTGAATATCTCAAGGGATAGAACACGTATTCAAATAAAATAAAAAGTTTTTGTATATAAACATGTATAACCCGGTATGATCCCCCAACGATGATGTTTAATAAAATAGAAATGATTATCCTAACCTCTTTTTCCGTGGTTTAGAAAAATAAAAAAAAACAACGCAAAATGCGTTGCTTTTTTATTTTGTGGAAATCCTTATGGAATAAAATGCGTTGTCCGTCTGTTACAAGCCTCTTCTAATTACGGCCAAGATTTGAACTTCATTGCTACGATTTGCAGTCAAGAAAATCTAATATAAATTCTATATATTATTATTATTTTTGTAAACCCACACATCTTCTTTAAAACATTATACTGACGCAAGATCAAAATCTGTTAACCAATTACAGACAATTATTAACAAGTCTGTCCCCATTTCGGCGCCACCAGTACATAAGTGGAAACTTGGCTTAATAAACGTTGTGCAATTTAAAATGCAATATATTTGTAAGTGTAGTGTGTCGACACGCTCCGACTTCATCAGTTTTACATTATAAATGAGATACGTAGAGGGGGTTATTTTATTTCGTAAGTTTTTGTTTAAGTTATTAGTTTAAAGTATTTTGTATTTTAATTAAAGTAATATGGGTAAAGGAAATGAAGTTCAAACAAAATATGATGAAATATTGGTTTTTTCCAAGAAGTGAATTTATGAATTTAAAGTAATACAAAATACAGGAATAAAAATAAAGATCCCAACGATACTCGACATAGGTTTTTGCAAAAAAAAAAAATGCTGAAGAACTGTTAACAACCATCTTGGTACTGAACATTTCAAAACCTAGTTTAATCTCGAAAATTGCCATCACAAAAGCTTTGTTCGGTCCTTTACCTAGTATTTTATTAAAATTCCCTTGAAAATCTAATAAAATACTGGAAATAATAATGAAATAATCAAAGGTGAGCTCAAAGCTAAAAGCTCAAAGAGAAATATTTAATATTTTCAGCCAAGAGGCAAAGATTTTCAGTGTTTCATTATATTATTAACAATATTAATAGCCATAATCATTTCTGACATAAATTGTTACTTTGTAGTAGTTATGGTAGTTAATAATTGAGTTAAAATGCTTTGTTTCATTTGTATATTTTTTGGTTTTTAAGTTCATTTATGCAGTACATTAAATGAATCAGTTTTACTCGTAAGTTCTGCTCTTAAAATTGCAAGCAACTGACTTCTGAAGTAAATTCAGTTTTGAAATATTATGGAATGAGTAACTTAGTACGTAACTCTATCAACTCAAAGCTTTTAACTCTAATGATAAAATTACAAGAAAATGTACGTTTTACATTTCCACACTGACAGACTTCGCTCGTTATTCCTGTTGGCGCGGCGCCAAAAACCTTTCGTAACTAGACCACGCATTTTATTACATCCTTTCTATTAAATCAGCCTGCATTATTATTCATGAATAAGAGTAGCCATTTTACCTACTTATTAATAATTCCGTTAACTTAAAATATTTGTCAGCTGTCAATAATTTTCCTACATTATTACCTCTCCTAAACAATTTCCTATGCATTATTATTCTTTTAAAACATACGTTAGATATTATTAAGTCCGTGTATAATAATTTGGATGTTAATCAAGCAGCCCCGCCCCGCCCGGTAGAAAAGACATCAACGCGTTCGCGTCATCATTATTAATTCTTGAATAGTTTAATTTATTTATTCACATCGAACAGATTAGGTATTTTACAATTTTGTATCATAAATTATGAGATATTATTAATTTTATGCAATTAAAGCTGTCGTGTAATATTTCTTTGAGCATTAACGGCTTTTAAATCAAATATGTAGATGCTACTTAATTATTTCAAGCGTGGGAGTCGGTAACGTTTATCGCCAAAAACATTTTTATTTGCCGGCTTTAGTTATTCAAGAGGCGTAACTAACTGAACATTGGTTCATCGTACCTGCTGCCAACTTGAATATTTTCCCAGAGATTTTTATCATGGAAATGCCGCCATTTTATATTTGACAAAGTTGCTCCCTAGAACTTTTGAAAAAACAAATGAACTGCTTAAAATATAACCCCAAGAAGTTCATATCATCTTACATAAGTCGTATCGTGTCGTAGTCGTGCCGTAGGTATGTCGTGCCCGAGTCGCCGCGGGTTCGCGGCGGTCAAGGCCTGCGGTGGGCGGAGCAGACGTCGAACCCGGATGTAAATGCCTCACAAAAAACCCACATATGTTGTACCACTTAGTCTTATACCTACGTCTTAGAATTAGATTTGAATAGAACACGATTCTTCGCTCCGAGATGTGATTTTAAGACAAAAGTGATACCCTCCTTTTGAGAAATTGAGGGTGTGTTAAAAAATGTTTTCTCTTGAGATATTAATAAGCCGCCTCCTAACATCTACATAAAGATCGTGTCAAAGGAAAGAGACAAAACATATAAAGGCGCGAAGAAAAATCTTCTGACGAATTATTTCCTTACAATATTGAAAACTAGAAAACATAAAATTCGTATCTTATTCATCTTAATATATTGCACCAACCCATAATTAGTTCATTAAAGTGTACAGGAAATTACTTGTACTAATTACAAAATAGGCAGCAGTCTGATCACAAAGATTAACGAATGGCGGGCGACGAGGAATTCGCGCTCGCCGGCCAACCTACGAGTGGTTACAAAACCGGTCGCAGATATTACTCTTAAACTCTAAAGAGAAAACTGAAAAAGAACTTACCAGGGATCCGAATGTTGATCCGTGAATCCGGAGCTCCGAAAACCGCACGATCGCAAACCTGGCGGTACAACGAAAAGTGCCTGACGCCTGTCTAAAAAGGCCTTTTCTCGAGCCTAACGCCTGTTTTAAAAGGCCTTTTGATACCGCACGCAGGAGGCGCCCTAAAGGTCTGATGTAAAACCTCGGTTTTCTCCTGTCCGATCGTGTGGCGTGCGGTATGCGGTATGCGGTACTCATGAGGTATGAGGTTCACTGGTGCGCGTGCGGCTCTCACTGGGCGGCGGAGGGCCGCGACTGGCCGCGAGCGCTGCGCCCCGTCCCGCGCGCCCCGCGACCCGCGCCCCCGCGCCCCCATTGGTCCAGCGAGCCTGGTGACGTCAGCTCACGATGACCCCAACGCACGACACAGGCGGAGGCGGCGCGGGAAACGAATCACAAAGACTTGGACTTTGTTTTAACTGGATTTAGACGAAGCGATGGCCAACTAGAAAAGTTGTAAGAACAGAGGCTGTAGTAGTATAGACGATTTTGGATTTTGTTTTGAATCTAATCTTAAAAAAAAAAAAACAAAAAAATAATGGACAACACTGATATAAACATTGATTACTTAAGATTAAGAACTCCAATCTCAACTGCACTATCACATATTAAACACAAAGTTACTTTTAAAAAGTGGTAATTTAAAACGCCTCCAGCGTTCCTCTCCTCTAGGACAAAGCCTAGTACATCTACTTGTAGGTGACCTCAGTGTATCACATTATATACCATTGTAGGGATTACTAACATTCAGGTCTCCCCACCTTTTAGCCTGCTGATAAGTTCGTTACATTTAAATGTGCATTCTAAGATTTGAAACAGTGCCCAAAATTTAACGGGCAAAAAAGGGATAGGTATAGTCACTGGCGGTTACTCATCATTAGTCATCTTTAAAAAAGTGTACGTCATGAAATTTTATAAGCTTCAGCGTTTCGCTGTTTTTGTCCACTGTGTCAGCAGCCTAATCCATCGCCAACGCCTCTGACATGTAACCACAAGATATTCACGCCGACAAACGAACTCTGACGAACTATCCCGAATCATCTGTTCGAATTTGAATTTTGAATCCGGCACGACGTCTCTAACCGCGACTAGACAGATCGTTCACTTTTGCCGCGTTTTTGCGCCGCGAAACAAACATGGCAGAATTTTCGTAATGGCCGCCCCACAATGGCGGCTTTCTTCGAACGCGGGACCGGTTTGGGCCGCGGTTATTTCGCGAACGCGCTCCGAACACAATTTCATGCACTAATTTTGTATAAATTACGTCCAACCTCTTCAGGCGGTCTCACGGCACTGAAATAACCGGTTTTCTAAACCAGCAGAGTTATGATTACCATTGCAACAAGTTCGCGCCAGTTGGCACCTCGTTCAAGGTTAGCGGCTGAATTTTACGTCGAGTTTACTATTTCTCTGTTGGTATGAAATTACTTGCATACTTGCCATTCAGCGAGAAACGTGCGGTGGTTTATTTTGAGGTTTTAAAAATACTCATTTGTACCGAGGACCAGTTTCGAAAGAGTTGTATTTTAAAATAGTTGAAGTGTCGTATCTAGGTTCGCTTGGCGGATGTCGGTATGAAAATTCTCGTTTAATTACTCCGTGGCGCCAACGCAATTAAGGCGAAAGGAGTACGAACGTGGAATAGAATATTTCTAATTTCCGTGCATTTTAACTGTTTCGTTAAACAGTTAATGCTAATCACCGTAAATCGTGCGTATTTCGATAGATTCGTAGTAGTATCGACTCTCTATTGGACTGAGGGTGGCACTAGCTTCAAGTACTCGAATTGTGTGATTATTTTGATTTTCGATTCAAAAGTGAACAGCTTCATAAAACGTGTTTAATATTACCACCACTTACAAAAAAAAAACAACTTTTACAAACGTCATCTATAGCAATCAGTGAGAAATCGATACAAGCAATAACTACAAACCTGATATTTACGATTTTAAGTACATATCTACTCATTGCGTCGTGGATTCACTCGATCAGTTGATGAATACAAAGAGCAATCTTTCGATATTTCGGAATCCTTCTACAAGGATTCCCACTACCTTAACAAATATGCTGACGTGGAGTCACCAGTGATGGGTAATGGATATGCAGACAACATAGTTTCACTATCTTCTGGAATGGACACTGTTTTCTTAAGGAAGGAGGAAAGAAAAAATGCTTAAATGGAACTCGTACAGGGCAAACAAAAAAAAAACAAGTAATTAAAAACGAACCTGGCGAGGCCAAAAATATTATTAAAAACCACAAGAGGCTTTGCCCTCTGAGTTTGTTTCGGTGTTTCTTCTCAGGGTAGGCAGCTAGGAAACACCAGCCTCATCTATGTAGATTATAAAAAAAAATGTTTGACATGTAAAAGAGTTACTTGCATAATAAATATCATTTATTATTTATTTGTCATCATTCTATTACAGTCACTGTTATAAAAGAATATGTGGTGTATGATTAATAGTGATAGTTATTTGTACCCATAATGAAAATGGTTTGGTATTAGTCATATTGATTCGTAAATCTGCAACCTAATATCTCGGTGAACTCGGAGTCAACCCCTTACTTTTTTTTTTTTTTAAGTATGGGAAATCATCAAATGACTGCTTCCGCTCTGGGTGGAGCGGAAGAGCGTGTCAGACTCTTACTGACTAAAACCCATCCGTGTTCCTTTTAAAGCCCTTTGCTTTCCAGGGCTGCGGTGACTCTTTCGAACAAATTCCGCAACCCTGGCAGGCTCTGGCCCTAGCGGGCCCCGTCCTCTATGCTGACATCTTTTTGAGGCGCGCGCGAAACACAACGCGCCATCGACCCGGGCCTGGTGGTGATCGGACAGCGAGACACCCAACGCTCGCCGTCCGCAGGCCCGCGCCTACGGTGGCCGGGGATCGCCCTGCGACTCCCGACGCCCGGGGCGTCTTCTCCTGTAGCGGCGGTTGGGGCGAAGGCCTTGCCTTTCCCTCGCGCGGCCCGCCTCCTCCTTCGCTAGCATTACTGCTTAGCAGAAGGAGGTGACCGCTTCCCAAGCCTCCTCGCTCCGGACCATGGATTCAACCAGGGCCGGACGCGAGAGGTTGCCGCCGCCGATCGCCTCGACGAGGACACGGCGGTGCTCAGCCCAAGCAGGGCAGACCTCCACCGTATGCTCCACCGTGTCCTCCGGGCGATCCTCACAGTACTGACACCCGGGCGTGTCCTCCCGCTTAATCCGAAACAGGTACCTCCCGAAACAGCCGTGTCCGGTAAGTACCTGCGTCAGGCGGAAGGTGAGTACGCCATACCGCCGCAATTGTGGCGTGCCCAGCGCTGGACCGCGATAGTCGCAGTCTCCATACCGCCATAGTATCCTGCCGGAGCTCCGTCCGCCGCGATGCAATTGGAAAAATGGATATTTGGGTGCCTCGCAGCGGAAGAGCGTGTCAGACTCTTACTGACTAAAACCCATCCGTGTTCCTTCTAAAGCCCTTTGCTTTCCAGGGCTGCGGTGACTCTTTCGAAAAAAGTCCGCAACCCTGGCAGGCTCCGGCCCTCGCGGGCCCTGTCTCCTATGCTGACATCTCTTTGAGGCGCGCGTGGAACTCAACGCGCCATCGATTCGGGCCTGGTGGTGATCGGACAGCGAGCCACGCCTCGCTGAATTTCATCGAAAATTCAGCAATGTAGTTGGGACTTCTATTTTCAAGGAAGAAAAAGAAATAATCCGTCCAATCTTGGGATTAAGAAGTTTGTCAGCCTCATCTAGACAGGCTGGCAAGTTTAGGTAGATCAGGTCAACATTCAATTCTTTACATCACACAAAAACCACATTAAAATTACTGGGAGACATCTTTTATCCTCCAAACAAAAAAAAATTAATACGTAAAAGAAAGTTTGAAAAAACAAAGACATTACAAAACAGAAGGCAATTCATTCTGGAAACTCCAAAACTACGCACCGCCATGAGGAATGCATTCATTTCCATCGTTAGTAGGTAAACACAATGCCAACGCACTAATGTTTCCCATAAGATTAGAGGTGCTTATTAATGTCCGCACGCTAACTGATTCGGGTGCGCTGGCCCAAAGCATTATGCTGTCAAAGATGCAGAGAATTGAGATAAAACAACTTACTTGTGCTGTGTGGTCTATTCTTGTAGAGGTTTGATAGAAAATAATATTAACTTAAATTGCACTTGGCACATGTTACTGAGTTTTGGGCCTGTTACAAACACACTGACAGACATTATTTTTCGTGCAAATGAAAAGTTTTTGGTCTTATCTGTCGTCAAAGTTAAACGGAACTAATGAAACCTGCCATTTTACGCTACACACAATGAAAACCTTTTTATTGTTTTGAAGTCAGCAGAAAACTGATAACTATAAATAACAACCATACATTTTCTTTCTCAATATCTACGGCAAATTAAAAGGTGAAGCTGGCTTTGACTGGCTTCGGCCATAATCGGCAAGTTTCGTGATAATTCGTGAGCAGCGGGCAGACGGTGTAGCTAATCAGGAATCGTGAGTGCTTGACCGGATAAGTCTGTTATAAACTGATAGGTGCTTGAGATTTGGTGGAAAATATTTGTACTTGGCTGTACTTGGTTGAGCCGGTTTTACTAGAGGAGCCAATGTTGTAAGTAGTAATATGTCTAAACATCTATATAGTGGTGTCGAGGTGTGATTTTGTATTGATGAAGCGAGCCCCTATATTTCGACTTTTAATTGTATTCAGTAACTTTACAGTTGCAACTGTCAGTGGGGTTCAAATTTCGAAAACGTATGGAAGGCTTTTATGACAGATTCGAATGCGAACGTTGCTTAAAAAATAGTAGAATCGTCCGGTAATCTTATTTTTAAAACAGTACCGGCTGCGCCAAACCGGTCCAGTTTAACGAAATGGTGTAGATACGCCGGTTTTCAACCGAGCCTTACGTTTATGAAACTCTTGAGGAACTATAGGAGTGCTTACTAATAACCATTCAAACACAAAATATTAGCTGCCGCCCGCGGCTCCGCTCCGCCCGCGTGTATTTCGAAAACTATCCCAAGGGAACATACTTCCGGTATAAAAAGTGTTCTATGTGTTATTCCAGACTATAATCTACCTCTGTGCCAAATTTCATCAAGATCCGATTAGCCGTTCTGACGTGATTAAGTAACAAACATACATTCACCTAAGCATCGTTACTTTCGCATTTATATTATTAAGTATAAAGTAAAGATATAAAAGTTCCTTCACGTCTAAGATTCCTCCGCAACAAAACATCTCATAGATCATCTTTCAAAGACCAGTTACAACTCGAACTAATCTTCTTACTGCCAATAAAACCGTCTACACATCCACTTAAAAGAAACAATAACGATTTTCCCCTGAACTCCTAGATTAGCAACAAGAACTGGCATAACCCTTAAAAGGCACACATTGTGGTGACATTCCACCGTTTATCTTGGCGGCTCCTAGCTGGCTGAGGAATTTACATCGATTACGGATACCTACTGGTTGTATGGACGTGCGAACTACCAAGTACTTAGGCGAACTTGTAAGTGATGTGTAGACTCGTGTCTGGCTGATTTCGGTTTCGACTTCGGCCAAAGATACCTTCATTGGACAATTCTTCAGCTTCTGTCAAAATGGGCCAAAGTTTTATCTAGCGATCCTGACTTTAAAATAAGATCTTATTATATTGTACCTATAACATTTATTTTTTACAAATAAATAATTTGAATTTGAGTTCTGGCCACAGCAGCAGTTTTTAGCATGTGCCGACATTGAACGAACTGTTACGAATATGCGAGAGCACGAAGGAAGATGAACGTACAGGGAGATATTATTTTTGACAAGTGACAAGGAAATTTTAATTTTTCTCTAAGTATACAGATCAAATACTAAAAAATATTAATATTCCATTCACTTTTAGCCAACTTTAAACGGACTTTTTTAGGATTATTAAACCTTCGGCTTGGGGCGAAGGCTGTTGCGATAGCCGAATATTTTTCGGCTTTGGCTAATAAATTTACCATCGGTCAAACACTTGTGAAGACTTGTGAACACCGTCTTGGATATTATTAGATGGTTACTATTCTGGACGTCTGATTGGTTGTAACGGCAGTAATTAAGTGGATTGCCTTTTAAAGGTCGGTTTGATTGGGTATTGGCGTTAACGGGTAATTGAGGTATTGTGACAATCATGGTTGCTCGCAGAACAGCCGGTCGATTCTGTAAACATGTCGAAGTGAAGGCTTGGGTCAAGTGCCACGTGATTACGAAGTGAGCTGTCATTCCATCTTGATTATATGGATTGACAGCTCACCTCGTGATACATCACCTAAGCCTTCACTTCGACATGTTTACAGAATCGACCGACAGATGGTCGATGGGGGAGAAAAGTTCTGGAGTGGCGACCGCGTACCGAAAGCCGAGGTGGAAAAAAAGGTGGACCGATGACATGGTGAGTGTTGCGGTGACTTATCTTTGGAGGTTTTCTTTATTTCCTTTCTTGAAATCTAACGTTAACTAAATTGTAATACTAACTGTCGCCCGCGGCTCCGCCCACGTGATACTCGAAAGTCGAAAATTATCCCAAGAGAACATACTCCCGGGAAAAACCATGTGTTATTTCAGACTATAATCTACCTCTGTACTAAATTTCATCAAGATCCGTTCAGTAGTTTTTGCGTGAAAGAGTAACAAACATCCATCCATACTCACAAACTTTCACATTTATAATATTCGTAGAAGTAGAAAGATAGATATAAATATATATATATGTAGGATAGTAGGATATATATAAGTAGGATACATAAATTGAATGAAGTTAAGAAAAATAGATACCTACCAAAAATAGCTTCCGTTAAAAACATTTCGAAGTTAGCATTGCTCCCTACCATCTACCGCAATTCAAACACTGTCGAGTTGTTTGAACCTGCGCATATAATTATCATAACGCATCGTATCTACGTAAGTACATTACCGTCTAACCGATAAAAATCATACTTATTTATAGAAGTCCGTCACGGAGGAGGAAAATTCTCAGTACATGAGTTTTCGCGTTAACAATATCCGTTTTATACCTATAGTAGAATATTGCGTGGTGACACAGAGTAGATAAATATAGATGTTCTACAGATACCAAACCACACAATCGGGATGCGATATACAGCTATGTTTGCATTTTTTTTTTCCAAACTTAACCAATAGTAGGACATGCACAAAGTAGTAAGTAGTAACGCCTATTTGCTTCAATAACGTGATAAGTCCGACGGTATTTTTTTTTATTTGATAAGTGATACCGCCATGACCGATATCATTTTTCCAAACAACGTAAAAAAGAATGAATTATCGGACTTATTTATTTATTTAAGGATTACCAACGACTAAGTACAGTACAACAAAACTTCTGAAAAATACAAACTTGTTACACTATACATTTTCGTGTAATTCACACTCAATTACAGGTAACCACAATTTACTTCAATATCTATAACAAAATTTAAAAAAAATACAAATAATGGCATTGACACACCAATTTTAAGATTAAGATTATTGGGATCGCCAACCCGCCTACCAAGCGTGGCGATTATGGCAAACCCCCTGCTTTCGGCTGATTATGATAATGACCTTAGGGTACTTCTCATCACAATACATGTAAACCTACTTGTCGGCCATCGTATGAGTACGAAAGGAGTTCTCTGTTAGCTGTATACTCTGTGGCCATAAAATTAGTTATTTGCTTTGGTAATTGACATCGCATGCAAATCAGTTAGTTCATGTGAATTCTGATGGGTTTATTGAGTTAGGGCGTAAAATTTTTATTAGGCTTTGCTGGGATATTAAAGGCATTTGCATTTAATAATCACATGCGCGTGCAGTAGGCTTGGCCTACCCTTACTGTTACTGTACTCCAAAAAAAATATTTTCGTCAACTTTCAAAGTGGACGAAAATTCGCATCGTCAGTATCGCGATTTCAACCCTGAATAATGTGGTGAGTTTTTTTTTTTGGCATTATGTATGGGCTGGGCTACTCTTACTGTAGCCAACTGCACGCCCATTTGTATTACATAAATACTATTGATAGTCGTATTAGCGTTTTTAGTAGGTAGAAACTACTACTAGCTAATATTTCAAAAAAATTAACTACATTTGTGACTTATATACCTAACATAATAGTTTCAGACCCTTTAAAGGGCTTCGTGATGCCATCGATGCTGCAATTAACGTGACCCCAGGGCCCAATCAATCTAAGGAATTAACAATCGTCTCAAAAATAAGTGTTTTGAGTTGACCATGTGCTCACAAATAATATTGACAAACATACTACTAGCAACTATGTACTTACAAGACTGAACACGGCGGTAAAGAAATAATATTCACAGCTAAACTGCTTGGAGGTAGAATTAGACAGAACTATTTCCCTAAAAATATCCGGCAAAGGAGCTCGTCGACCGTCTTTCTTCCACTTTCAGCTTAAAAGGGCAAACTCTCTTACAAAGTTGTATTCTAGCACCACCAACCCATTTACCGACATTGGTGATGTAGTGTGATGAAAAGTACCCTGAGGTCATCAGCCGAAAGACGTCCACTGCTGGACATAGGCCTCCCCCAAAGCGGGCTGGTTTGCCATAATCGCCACGCTTGGCAGGCGGGTTGGCAATCGCAGTGTGTGATTCTCTGGTAAGAATGGGCCGCAGCATTCTCTGTGCATCCCTGAAGTCGACTGGTAGAAAATGCCTAAGGCATTAAGTCCGCCTTTTGCTGTTTTTTTTTCTGGTGCATAATGTTTTAATAAAAAATAAAATACAAAAGAAATGCATTAATTATATTCGGGTAACATATTTCTAGGGATTTGTACGTCCTGTGCTTGTGTGAGGCATGATTATTTGAATTTCATTTCTTTGAACTCTTTATCTCTAATTCAAAGAAAGGCAAATCAGCTCGACAACTGTCTTTCTTCCACTTTCAGCTTAGAAGGACAAACTCTCTTACAAATTTAAATTCTAGCATCACCAACCCATTTACCAACATTGACGACCAACACCAAAAGCGACTAACGGTAAGTACATCCTAAGTACCAAACCTCCGTCCTACTTCAATTTCAAGTTTTTTTATCTCCAACTTCAATCCATCATAGTCGAAACATACTTGACAAGCAGAGGGGCCGGAAAGCCGATTGATTTACAAGACCATGCTCTTATAAACAGGTTGTATTTAAACTTCTATTTGAGGTCGTTGAACTGTGTCAGAAACACCAAACACATAATAGATCTGTGTGATGTCGGTTAAGTGCGAGTTCGTTTGGGATGTGATTGGTGGCGCGTTAGTATTCTTTAGGAATCATTTGAAGAAATTGTCAAGCCATATTTTCTATGCCAACTTTGATCGTCGCT
Source organism: Mamestra configurata (assembly GCA_002192655.3). NCBI lineage: Eukaryota > Metazoa > Arthropoda > Insecta > Lepidoptera > Noctuidae > Mamestra > Mamestra configurata. The sequence continues at coordinate 64,643 of NDFZ01004798.1, forward strand.
TCGGGACTTCAATTGATTTACGAACTACTGATTATTCGTGGTTAACTCAACGCGTGCCGGTCAAAATATTGAAAACAATTTTTATAATTCAGTTGTTCTAGTGGACGAATGTTTCGATGGCCTATGAGTTCATCTAATAAAAATAAGTGTTTATCTAAATTTTTGTGGGTTTATTCTTATGTTTTATTAGCTTGTGCATACTATATAATAAGTTATCCAGTAGATATATGTGTTATACTTAGATGAACATAAAGGTATAAATCAATATGTGTACTCTTTTGAACTTAAAAAACGACGCATTTTCTTATCATATACCTAAGACCAGAGGGCCGAGTCTCATATTTTTAACCGATTTTAAAAAAGGTGGGGTTCTCAATTCGGTTGAATTTTTGATGTTTTACCTCATAAATCAGTCATTTTGTGAACCGATTTGTTTTTTTATGTGAATGGATATATTTTCTGATTAGTTCCATGGAAATTTCATCAAAATCGGTTCACTACTTTGGTTTTGAAATTAAAACAGCTGGAGAAAATATGTCATCTGAGTAAACAAAATTGCGTATTTTGCTTTCCTGTGACTTTCCAGTGGTGTTATTCCACTAAAAAGTAAAGTATTACTTCCGAAATCAAAGTATAAAACAATTTTAATTTCAGAAGTCGGTGTTTAAAAACGACGACACAACCAAAAGGACTGACTTCCGAAATTAAAGTAATTTAATACTTTGTATTGTTTTTTTATTAGGAAGTAGGTTGTTGTAATTTCCCTACATTTTGACAATCTTATGTATTGACTGTCGCTGAGATAATATTGCGATTTGAATTTCAACGTTTTTTAAGTTCAGGAATTGGCATTTTGGCTTTTATTAGGTTTCGGGAGCTGACTAATTCTTTGACCAGACAATTTTCTTCACGCTTAATGTGATAAGTAAGTACAGTCAACAAAGCTATTTGGTGTACAGGCAAAAATATTTTTCCACTGCACTGCCAACATTTATTTCTAATGTGTGTGTACAACAATTGTCCACTCGGCACACTCACAACATTGTTTAAAAGTAGTTGCAAGCTGCCTGCATACCAAATAGCTTTGTTGACTGTACCTATCCTGTTTTACGCATCACTTAGTAGCTCTGCTTCCATTGATGTCCTCCTACACAAATCATTTCAGATATAATTACGTAGGTGGTAAAGTTGCCTGCGCTGTTGACTGTAATGTAACGGTGGGTCCATACGATACTTACTAAATGTATTGATAAATCTGTACAGACTGTGAAGTCTGAATAAAAGAATAAGCAAACATGTTGATATAAAGTTTTTGTAGACTTTTTAATACTTTGATTTTAAGCAGATTTTTCATATATACGCAGTCTTACATGCATACTCCGACTTTTTACCTCACCGACATTTGTCTGCAGAGCTTTGTTGCACAGTCAAAATTCAATAGAAGTTTATGTAAGTCTGTATCGTGTGGCCCCACCGTAAGGAGAATCGCAGAATTTCTCATCTGACTGGTCGATTAGAAAATACTCCAGCGTAGGTTCTGGTAAATGGAAATAATGTTCTGTAACTGCAAATTATTCTAAATACCTATTAACATTATATTGCTCCCGTTAATTTATTTTCTAATCTTGTTCTAAATGTAAATTATTTGTAGGCATCTCATTTATAATGTACTAACTTATTCTTGCGGCTTCGCTCGCGTTAATATGTGTATGTAGATTTTCGCAAAACAGTAGCCTATTACCGTCTACAGGGACCGATCTATCTCTGTACCAAAATTAACCCAAATTGGTTCTGCATTTTAGGCGTGACAGTGTAGCATCAATACCACCACATAAAAAATACTAAGATGCGAAATTTGTACGGCAACAAAAAAGAACCGCAACGCCATCTACGGCGAACTAACAAAGAAATTCTGCGTCGCGCAAGCAAAGTTTTCCGTGCGATTTGAACATATACAACAGTCCGAATATCAACTATCAGTCAGTTGCCCACCAGATACAAAAACCGTCTGGTCGGAGGATCCTCCCACTTTTCAGTGGAGGTATGCGGGACTTTACACTCTGTACCTCATACCTCTATATGTTATATTCTAGTTAGGATTTCGAAGAAAAATAGGAAAATAAGCAATCAAAACAGTATTTAAACTAACGAATTCAACATCGTTTATGTAACAAATAAATAAATGGAAAATTCCCTAAACCGACGTCTCTTTTATGGCAAGTATAATAGTAAAAATACTTACGATTTTTATTAAAAAACTAAAACCGGTTGCTGCGTTCCATGTTCTATCGTAGAAGCACCTAGCAACCAAGCATGGGCGTTATCCTGAGACACGACAACCAGTTTCTCTAATTTATGGATCTATGCATCTATGAGATGTATCAACGATTTAAATCTTGAGAGATCGAGTCTCAAGATGTAACGTAGTGTGAAAAGTATTCAGAAGTGAAGTAACTTAAGAGAGTAAAATGTGTTTTCTTTTACTGTCAGAAAATCTGCGCTTTTATATGTATGTTGCAGATTTAATCAAACAAAGGAAATTCGAGAAATGTCTGCTAATATATTCATTAGCCGAGTCTTTTGATAAGACTTGGGGTCTAACTTGGTGATTTTAGCTTGGAATTAGATTTCAAAGTCCTTATTGGTCAAACCTATGACTGCAAGTGATATGAGTTCGGTTCTTGTACGTAATGAACATTGTAGTTGAGTAGCCTACAACTTGACTGCCAGGGTTGCGGAATTTGTTCGAAAGAGTCACCGCGGCCCTGGAACACAAAGGGCTTTAGTAGGAACACGGATGGGTTTTAGTCAGTAAGAGTCTGACACGCCCTTCCGCTCCACCCAGAGCGGAAGAAGTCATTTGATGATTTCCTAACCTTAAAAAAAAGCCTACAACTTGAAAGAGATATTTGGTTATGTTAAATAGGAAGCAGTACAAATCTCTATTCTGGAGGTTCAGCAGCTGAGTGAGGTGATCAGGTGAGGTTGTGGATTATGACATCCCTTAACTTACTGCCACCTTGGTACCCGTGTTGATTTTGGTAATATATTTCGCAAAACTTATTCGGTTTAAATAGCCCCCGCAACATACGAGAAGTAGTGTGTGTGTGCAATGCAATTAAAATCAATTAATTTGTAACAAATAAAACCTACAAATGAAAAGACTTCTCTCAATATTTATTAGATCTCTTCAATCGATAGGGATGTATTGACGCTTTTATTTATTGGTCATAATTACAGGCGCGGTTTCCACGCTACAATAAAAGATATAAAAGATCGCTGTTTCACCTGCTTATCGAACCTACAATATGTAGACAAACACGTTTCATATTGACTAGATGTTGCTACATCTCTACATCATTTTTTAATGTTTACAGGATGGACATGTCTATAGTAATAAAACCGTCACAATAAAGTTGTTTTTTTGCATTATATGAAATAAAAAAATCAATAAAATACTGCTTATGGAATAAATATTGGGATGCAGACAAAATAACTTCCTGAAGGCCAATTTTCGCACCAAAAAATCGTTCGAATTCAAGTTGCCATATCATCTCAGACAATCAATATAATAACAAAGATTTGTCAAAGTGTTAAGTCAAATAAGAGATGTTTTTGGCAATTTAGGACCAAACGCTCCTTAAAAATATGAGGATTGCTCCTCAGTCTCCAGAAACAACTGTCGAAAAGTTCAAGGTTACCGGTTGGTAGTGCAAGTGAGTCCCATCAATTTCGGGCGTTTTTAAAATGTTGAGTTTATGTATCTCTCGCCAAACCGAAGTGGCAGTGGGCATATTGCTCGCAGAACAGATGGTCGATGGGTGCCGATGACCTGGTGAAGATCGCGGGTAGCCGATGGATGCGAGACGCACAGGATCGGGTGTGGCGACACTTGGGGGAGGCCTGTGTGCCAGCAGTGGACGTCTTTCGGCTGATATGATGATGTATATCTTTACCTAAGGCCTTATTGTAAATCAAAGCTTAATTTCTTCATTGTTTCACGAGTTTTACGTTATGCGTCAGCCCGGTTCAGAATCATATTCGAAATAATTTCAATATGAACACAATCGTGCTGATTCTAAAAGATTTGCACAACAAAAGCAACTTGAGAAAATTCCTAACAATAAATTGAAAGCTACTCGTATGTTAAGTTCAAGATTAAACAAACTAATAGCACACTACTGTTCAGCGTTTACGATATCATATCTCAATGATTATCTTATTGCTATTTATGAAGCTATTCTATCGCAGATTTGCCTAGCAACCGCTACCAGAACTTAGGCTCTTCACAGACGGCAACAAATTTAATCTGCGAGTTTCGGCAAACAGCGGTTTGTGACGTTTTCGTCGCCATATCGTAGAATTTTTCATTTCATGATGTGACCGAAGTTAGATTAGGTTAGGCTTGATGTGGCCAATTCTATGATTTGGCTATGAATAGAATATCATAGAATAGAAAACATTTATTACATCATCAACAAAGACAAAGTAACCGAAATAATACAGTATAATAAGCGAGCCCATACCGAAAAGGTTACCATCTCAGCATTTACTGGGTGTCAGACACCCAGCGCTGGTTTTCAGTTGGCACCCTGCAGTGACACACGAAGGTAAATACAATAAAAAATCTAAACAAGATAAACAAAATACTTTATTTAAATATTGATAGATTGTGTTAGTAAGTGTTTATGAAATTCGTAAATAAATAATGTGAGAAATATAAACAAATAAAAGTTAAGAAAAAATATGCGGTGTGAAAACGCCAACATGGCGCATCTGTCGACCAATGGCAAGCCACCGGCCTGGCTGACGTGGCGACAGATATTTGACGGACGTAGACACATATTGGTCATAGAACGGCGCGGCAATTAGCCGTTACAATTCGAAGACACTGGCAGACATGGCAGCTTGGTTGCTCATTTCCATCATCATCTTTTTTCAATCGAAAGACCTCCACTGCTAAATGTTGGCCTCCCAAAGTGTTACCACATCAACCGGTCCAGTGCATCTCGCTCCAGCGGATTCTCGCGACCTTTACCAGATCTTCGGTCTACCTTTAAGGAAGGCCTTCGTTGGTTTCCTTTACGAATTTACTCCTTCCCGTCCCCGGCAGTGCCCAAGACCAGTCTTGCTCAATGTCAATCGCAGCAACTTGGGTGATTATTTTTCTGCTGCAACTGTTGACGGCAACTTTTAAAATTCAGTTATTGTCTAAAAGAAAGTTGTCATCTGTGGAACGCCTTACGCCGATGGCCGTCTGAAGTGCGAAATTATATTGTCCTTATCAGCACTATCTACAGTGCTATGCCAACCTCACACTTTCTTCTGATCTGGCATTTAAAGTTCTACTTGGTACTTATTCTACTTAATAAGGCACTAAGAGCGCACTATTATAAACCCGTTTCCTGTCGTTTCTCTTATCCGTCTGTATTAACTGCTGAGCTTAAAGTAAGTATTAAAGTTTTCTAGTAATTTTAACTACATTTTCTTACAAAGTAGCTTATTCATTTTCTAATATGTATTTGATAAAATCGTAAAACCAGCTTTGCTGGTTGCGTGAATTGTGCTTACTTGATAGAAGTTTTTATTTAATTTTGGCGTATCTTGCTTTTGATAGCACCCACCCAAACGCGCAAAACGTTTTGGAAACACTTTCATTTTGCGTACACTAAAAAGTAGAATTCCCTGCCGGAGTCTGTGTTTCTAGGGGTTTTTCACGTCAAGATTGAATAAGTTACTTCTAGGTAAGTGTACCTATTCTGTCCTCGAGTACATTATTGCTTTCCGGCAGGTGAGATTGTAGTCAATCGTGAGACTATGAATAATAAGCATAAAAAAAACACATTTTCAAGATATTTCAATACTCTCCTTTAACAATAAATTGAGCTTGTCGTGCGATGACGATTTCAACTTGATAACTTAGGTGAAGTATGCTTGAAATGAGTTATCAATCCCTAGCATAATTAGGAATTACAAATTACTTCACTCCAATTCACCTAAGTTTAAACGGTGAGTTTTTGAAGTGAACTTCTTTAGCGGCTTTGTGCACTTTTTAGGATGGGTAAAAAATGTCGCGTCAGGACACGTGATCTGATCGAATATTCGTAAGACGGAGGGAAAGTTCTGTAGTGTTACATTTTTAATGTAATATGAATTTTAATGTTTGTGAACGATAGCGCAATAAATGAAGATTGTATTTTACTACATAAATAATAGTACTTTTATACTGATAGTTAAAGCTATTCGTGTGAAATTATTCCCTAACCATTCCAAAATATCAAAAATGCACAACGTTAATGTTCAAGTTTTCACTTCTGCCGGCACTCTCGGAGTGCAAGTAGTGTAACCCGTTGTTTTTTCTACAGAATCGACCGACTGATTGCAAACCCTAAACATGGCAATTTCGCAATACAAACCATTCACAAAAGCACGCTCACACTACAGAATTCTCGCTTTCCACCCCCAACAGAGATATAAATAACCCAATCTCAATATGTAATACGATTTCCCGGGGCCAGGTAAGCATTGATACATTTTGTTTTCGTGTTTTCTTCGCAAACATATTTTTCATATTCGATGTAGCTCAAAACCGGCGCATATTTCTATGGCATGACGTTACATATCGCCTGGGGTGGTCGTACATTTTGTGCAAAATTCTTGCTAGTGGAAAAGTCAGAGTTTGTGATACATAAAATGTAAGTCTTTGTTGTAACTTTGGGGTGCAGAATGGGCCTCCGGACGGCGAGCTTTGAGTGGCTCGCTGTTCGATCACCACCAGGCCCGGGTCGATGGTGCGATTTCCAACGAAAGCATTCGTGTCTCTGCTATGATATGCCAAACAATCTCATTATCCCGGACCTACTCGTTCCTTCTGAAAATGCTCGATGGTTTACGCCGACATTTTGCCACTACATGATGCCATTATTTTTCTAAGATGTACAGGCACCACACTCTGGGAGAGACAAGGCCTTCGCCCCAACCCCTGCAACAGAAGAAGACGCCCCGGGCGTCAGAACTAGCAGGGCGATCTCCGGCCAGCGTAGGCGCGGGCCTGCGGACGGCGGCGAGTTGTGTGCCACGCGCGCCTCAAAGAGATGTCAGCATAGAAGACGAGGCCAGCTAGGGCCAGAGCCTGCCAGGGTTGTGGAATTTGTTCGAAAGAGTCACCGCGGCCCTGGAACGCAAAGGGCTTTAGAAGGAACACGGATGGATTTGAGTTAGTAAGAGTCTGACACGCCCTTCCGCTCCACCCAGAGCGGAAGAAGTCATATGATGAAAAAAGGGTGCATAATGGGACCTATGAGCGAGGTTATTCCTAGATGGCACTTCCAGCGTTGCTGTGGATCAGATAACAGTTTTGTCGTCTGTGTCTTTCATGCGGTAGCCTTTATTAGGGTGAGTGACATGAAGTTCTTCAGTTTTCTCGAATTTTGTTTATCATATTTGTTCGCAATATAATTTCACTTGCATTAAATTACAATGGAAACAAGTACTAATTAAGCCAGTCTCCAAGTTATTTAAGAAAGGACTGTAACAGTCAGTTTCCAATCGTTTTGTCAAAATTGAACAACAACAGCAAGCGATGAGGCTGACAAAAACTAGGATCATCAAACGTTCCATGTGTTTCGACTGATCATCATCTGCCTAGCCTTTTTCCCAACTATATTGGGGTCGGCTTCCAGTCAAACCGGATTCAGCTGAATACCAGTATTTTACGTGGAGCGGCTGCCTACCAGACCTCCACAACCCATTAACTGGGTAACATGGTACTCTTTGGCAAGACTGGTGTCAGATTATCTGGCTTCTGACTATTCGTAACGACTGCCAAAGATCTACAAATGACAGCCGGGACCAACGGCTTAACGTAGGCACGGAGGAGTCTCGGTATGTCAAGATGGTCACCCATCCACAGACCAACCTCGGCAAGCGTTTCGACTGATATGATGATTTATTTCAGCCAAATCATATGCATGACGTGGATATCCGTACATGAGCCAACAACGACCCTTCGTAGTTTCATACGTTGGTTTTAAACAATTCAAAACCTAAGTTTAACCACGATGCATCAACTGCCACAAACCGCATCAAAACAACCGATTGAAACAAAGCCAACTTTTAGGACAAGACCTAACAATGCCACATCAGAAACAGTGTTACACCAGTGTTCAACGTTTCATGCCGACTTTCTACACAGACAATAGAGGGCGGGGGAGTCGGGTCGCGTTCGTGACGACTCGGCTAACTCCGTGACTCCGCCGTGACACATGACTCATCTATCCGATCCTATTGGCACGACTGGCCTACGTATTTGTTTTGAACTTTCTCGCGATTGTGGAGGTAGATTCGGTTTGCCGTTCGGAGATTTGAATGTCGAACGCCGAATTATGACGTAATAACTTTGCGCTTTGGAGAGGAGGAAGTCTTATTGATGAGAGGATCCTTATAGTGCGTCCACACGACACCGACTTTTGTTTGCGCAGACTTGGAACTCTGAAGAAAAAATGGTATTCAAAGTCTGCACAAACTTCCAACCAAGTCTGTGCAGTCAAATGTTTCTGTGATAGAATTTTTGAAGTGATAACTTCTTATGGGAGGATAAACCGCTTCGTAACGTAACGCGTTACGGCGCCAGTCTGTCTGTCTTCCCTTTCTCTCACGCATACGGCAGCGGTAAGCAGGCTCTTCCTGTCTCACTCTAACCCACAGCGCTAGTTGTATTTCGGACAGACGCTTCCCATATTAAATAGTTCAACTTAGATTAGTTTAAGTTATCACTTCTGTCGGGCGTCTCGAGACGCACACGTTTTTTTTTTATTCTGAGTTCAAAGTCTGCGCACACACAAAAACTTAGTATCGTGTGGACGCACTATTACTTAATTAATACCTTCAAGGAAAATGAGCCCCAGTGTGTCATCAATACTCATCAAAGTCTTTCCAAGAATGATGAAAGTTGATCAACTACGACGTATTTTTTCAATTAAATCGGTCAACTTTGCTGTGTGCTGTCAGTCGGCAGTCTCTTCCTGCAGTTCGATTCTGTAAAAATCTCACCGTGTTAACTTAGGTGAAGTGAACATAAAGTGAGCTATCTAATCATTCAAATAAGGTGGAATGACAGTCCACTACATACTTCACCTAAGTTTACACGGTGAACTGTTGGCAGAATAAACTGGCTGTTAGCCTTTGTAAGAGGAGGAGGCTCTGTTTAAGGGTTGTTTTTTAATAGTTGGATAATCTATAACAGAAAAAATATTTTTTTTTTTAATACTTATCTGACTATTGACAAATCGGGCCTTGAACATAATTGGCGAAATATGGGTGTACCAAACCCTTCGGGATTGACAGGCCAAAATACCGGATTGACACACTGTGCAAATGTGCTCAGCGCACCTAATGTTCTTTTTCTAAGACATCAAATCAAAGCATTAATTTATATTTAATAATTTACAGGCACTTTTAAACTGTTCAGAAGTCAGAGTCTAATTGTACATTCCAAAGTGTAATCTCTATGGAGAAGAACGTGAAAGCAAGTTCACTCACACTCTTTTAAATCATGTAATGCATTACAAAAAGTCTGGTTCATCGTAATCCATAAATCCATATCCATGTAAATGGATGCCTAAATAAAACGCTGCTGATAACGCTTGATTTACAGCAAATAGAAGAATATCCAACTGTAAAATAATGTTTAGACATTTATTTAGGTTTTGCCTAGTTTTATTAAAAATAACATGTGTTGCAAATTAAGGTGCAAAATAAGTTCCGACTTCGTCCCCAAACGAATGCACGCCTTGTCCAACTGTCAGGATTTTACGTAGGTATACTGTGTTATTATTGTTATCATCCTTATCATACGTCTTTCATACCCGTGTGTTTTGAACTTAATGTTGTGTCAGTTTTCTTCTCAATATTTTCTTCTTTCTTCGTGTTTGTATGTTCTCTGTAAAAGCAGTCATATAAATTTAGTTTCTATTTATTTAAATTCACAACCAACTTCTTACTATACAAAAGATTTGAAAACATTCTCAAACGTACAAGAACGCAGCGAAAATTGAATTTATTAAACTATACAAAAATATTTCCGAGAAACAACNTCGACTGATATGATGATTTATTTCAGCCAAATCATATGCATGACGTGGATATCCGTACATGAGCCAACAACGACCCTTCGTAGTTTCATACGTTGGTTTTAAACAATTCAAAACCTAAGTTTAACCACGATGCATCAACTGCCACAAACCGCATCAAAACAACCGATTGAAACAAAGCCAACTTTTAGGACAAGACCTAACAATGCCACATCAGAAACAGTGTTACACCAGTGTTCAACGTTTCATGCCGACTTTCTACACAGACAATAGAGGGCGGGGGAGTCGGGTCGCGTTCGTGACGACTCGGCTAACTCCGTGACTCCGCCGTGACACATGACTCATCTATCCGATCCTATTGGCACGACTGGCCTACGTATTTGTTTTGAACTTTCTCGCGATTGTGGAGGTAGATTCGGTTTGCCGTTCGGAGATTTGAATGTCGAACGCCGAATTATGACGTAATAACTTTGCGCTTTGGAGAGGAGGAAGTCTTATTGATGAGAGGATCCTTATAGTGCGTCCACACGACACCGACTTTTGTTTGCGCAGACTTGGAACTCTGAAGAAAAAATGGTATTCAAAGTCTGCACAAACTTCCAACCAAGTCTGTGCAGTCAAATGTTTCTGTGATAGAATTTTTGAAGTGATAACTTCTTATGGGAGGATAAACCGCTTCGTAACGTAACGCGTTACGGCGCCAGTCTGTCTGTCTTCCCTTTCTCTCACGCATACGGCAGCGGTAAGCAGGCTCTTCCTGTCTCACTCTAACCCACAGCGCTAGTTGTATTTCGGACAGACGCTTCCCATATTAAATAGTTCAACTTAGATTAGTTTAAGTTATCACTTCTGTCGGGCGTCTCGAGACGCACACGTTTTTTTTTTATTCTGAGTTCAAAGTCTGCGCACACACAAAAACTTAGTATCGTGTGGACGCACTATTACTTAATTAATACCTTCAAGGAAAATGAGCCCCAGTGTGTCATCAATACTCATCAAAGTCTTTCCAAGAATGATGAAAGTTGATCAACTACGACGTATTTTTTCAATTAAATCGGTCAACTTTGCTGTGTGCTGTCAGTCGGCAGTCTCTTCCTGCAGTTCGATTCTGTAAAAATCTCACCGTGTTAACTTAGGTGAAGTGAACATAAAGTGAGCTATCTAATCATTCAAATAAGGTGGAATGACAGTCCACTACATACTTCACCTAAGTTTACACGGTGAACTGTTGGCAGAATAAACTGGCTGTTAGCCTTTGTAAGAGGAGGAGGCTCTGTTTAAGGGTTGTTTTTTAATAGTTGGATAATCTATAACAGAAAAAATATTTTTTTTTTTAATACTTATCTGACTATTGACAAATCGGGCCTTGAACATAATTGGCGAAATATGGGTGTACCAAACCCTTCGGGATTGACAGGCCAAAATACCGGATTGACACACTGTGCAAATGTGCTCAGCGCACCTAATGTTCTTTTTCTAAGACATCAAATCAAAGCATTAATTTATATTTAATAATTTACAGGCACTTTTAAACTGTTCAGAAGTCAGAGTCTAATTGTACATTCCAAAGTGTAATCTCTATGGAGAAGAACGTGAAAGCAAGTTCACTCACACTCTTTTAAATCATGTAATGCATTACAAAAAGTCTGGTTCATCGTAATCCATAAATCCATATCCATGTAAATGGATGCCTAAATAAAACGCTGCTGATAACGCTTGATTTACAGCAAATAGAAGAATATCCAACTGTAAAATAATGTTTAGACATTTATTTAGGTTTTGCCTAGTTTTATTAAAAATAACATGTGTTGCAAATTAAGGTGCAAAATAAGTTCCGACTTCGTCCCCAAACGAATGCACGCCTTGTCCAACTGTCAGGATTTTACGTAGGTATACTGTGTTATTATTGTTATCATCCTTATCATACGTCTTTCATACCCGTGTGTTTTGAACTTAATGTTGTGTCAGTTTTCTTCTCAATATTTTCTTCTTTCTTCGTGTTTGTATGTTCTCTGTAAAAGCAGTCATATAAATTTAGTTTCTATTTATTTAAATTCACAACCAACTTCTTACTATACAAAAGATTTGAAAACATTCTCAAACGTACAAGAACGCAGCGAAAATTGAATTTATTAAACTATACAAAAATATTTCCGAGAAACAACGTAGAATAATCGCATTCAAAATCACATCGGTTCGAAATTCGAATTTATATAAAAATCCGTTGAACCGTGACGTCATCGCTATTTTAGAACCAGCCAGCGAAGAATGCGAAAATTTTACCTCGCGATTGTTTTTGAAATGATAAAAAAACGGTCAAGGGCGGGTCGCACCACGCACAGTTTAAGGTTCCGTAGTTACCAGTCACGTAAACCAAGACAACAAATAAGTAGCAAATTTTACTATAAGATAACAAAGTTACAAATGCACTTAGTCTACATTATGCGCCTATCGATGCTGGGTATTTGATATTACAGATCTGTAGCATGAATAGTCTCTGATTAAAACCGCGGACGGACATGGCGAAACTATAAGGATTCCTTGTTTTACTACGGATCCCTAAAAAGCTTGTACAAGAGGTTTGTTCTGCAAAATGTCCTCAAAGACGAGATTGTATCGGGCAGTGGTGGAAATATAAAGAACCGTTGTTTGTAATGTTTGCTCGATCTGAATCCAATCTCGGGTTGTATTCCCACCGGCCAGTACTCTTGGCTAGTTTTATCCGCTAGAGACAACAATATGACTTTTTTTTTCGATATAGAACTTGCCTTGTTCCAGCCGATTGAAGGTTCGTCTTGGCAATATTTTGTTTCACTTATCTGAAAGTGCTGTGTTGTTTTTGGCTGAGATAAGCTTAAAACCTTTTTGGGAGTTGTGTATGAGATCAAGATTTCAGTTGTTTTATATGAAGCTGATGTGAGGCAGCGTCCTATAGTAATATAGATCGACTATATTTACCTAATGTTCGTGGAAGTAAGTAATAAAGAGTTGATAATACCGCCTCTAAAAGCCCGGATCATTAACATGACGATTGTATCCCGGGATTTAAGAAATTGCAAGTTACTTATTGCGCTTTGAATACATTTGAACAAAATTATTATACCAAAAATGTAAAATTAAAAAAGTCCATTTCATGTTTTTATAATACCGGGTTTTAATTATCATGATTCCATTTATGATTCCGGGATTTTTATTTTTTTTATCAACTATATTTTACTTACTTCCACGAACATTAGGTAAACATAGTCTACCTATTCCGATCTCAGGTGATGACACTTATCGGAAACCATAACAACCTTATTTCGGATGGTTTGGCTGAATAGGTTTTTTTTTTTTGGACTCGCGATTGTTCGTACCTCACGTAATGGTAAGCGATGATTGGTTGATGATGGGCGACGATTGCTTAGAAGTAACTTATTCACTTTTGAATTAAAGATTTCAGGTTACATTTTGTTTTTGTTTTTAGAAGATCTATTGTTGTACTTAATAAGTGTTCAAATTCATAGGAGTGCCAAGTCGCAATATCATCTAGGTGATAACCAGCTTTGAAATTTTGTCAAAATGTATTGCGATGTCAGTGCGACCGCTCCGTATATATGTCACCGGAAAATTGCAGACTCCGTAAGACAATCATTAAGTTATGTGTTAGTTGATTAGATTATAATTGCTCGATTTATTATGAACCCACCGTTTTGTATACAATCAATCCTATCCAAATTCAATAGTTTCCAATACATTAGTGTCTTATTAAGAAATAATAGTTTACAATTTCACGCGATATTTTACTATCTTACAGCGTTTTCAATTTTCCGGTGATATATATAATACGAGAATCGCTTTGATCCAAAAATAGCGATTGTGATGTACTATTTTAAAAACCGTACTACAGTTCGGCAAAAGTCTCCAGCATACTACTCCAATTTTTTTTTAAATTTGCCTTGAATCGATACTATGCCACTGCAAAGATACAACAGGTACACACACACATATCGATTACTCTAACTTGCGACAGCTCAGACATTAACGGCTCCGGAGTACTAAAGTGAGCACATTCAATAGGTACAGGATCTATATTAATCACCACTATCCCCTTACACGGTTTTATGACATAATATATCGGGATAGGACTCTAAGACTTTAATCGCCACCACACGTGGGTAGTAAATGGTGCCGTGAAACTTAAGACTGATCGGTTTTAGTAGTCTAAGCTCTTGTTCTAGAGGTGTAACTAAGTATCTGCGATCAGAAAGCTAATATATACTTTATTATTATATTATTATCTATAAAAATATTACAAAGAGGAAGGATTTGTGTTTTTGTATGTAACGAATAAACTTAAAAACTACTGGACCGATTTGAAAAATTCTTTCAGCAATGGATAGCTACATTATCAGCGAGTAATATAGGCTATATTTTATTATTATATCCCGTATTCCCACGGGAACGGGAACTACGCGCGCCACTAGTTCTCTTATAAGACGTTCAAATTCAATTCGCATTCTCGTCTCAGCGACAATCAATGAGAAAAAACTTTAATGTTAACTGAAAATTAGATTTTTTTTGACAGATTGAGAATGAGGGTAGAATGTGATCGGCCTTAAAAAGACTGAAACTTGCCTGTTAATCTGTAAAACTCATGTTTTAAAATTAAGAAAGAAACAAGAAGTTTTAACTGTCACAGCAGAACAGTAATAAAATTCCTTAACTTTTGGTATCAGTATGCTGTTTTTGTTCTTGTTTCTGTGTCGAAGAAATGTTTTCTATTCTATTATATTCTATTCTATGGTAAGTACTTAAATTATGTTAGTAAAGACAAATATGATTATTGAATAATAGGAAGAAAAACGAAAATCCAGCATCTAGTCATCAGATGCACGTCGTGCCTGTAATATGATGAGCATGTTAAATATTCTGGTTGGTCGAATTAAATGACAAATTAGGTACCCAACGCCTCTTAATACTCGATGAATTCCCCCGTAAGTCACACAAAAAATATTAGGTAGGTACAGTTCACTCAAACAAAAGATGTTCGCGAAATCATGCCACACTGCCTTCAAACCGTCCTTTTTCTAATCGTATTAAAAAAATACACATTCGGCCGAACAAAAAGATGCCATCATTGAACTCACGTATTGGCGAGCGAGCTCATACGCCGCACCCAATTTAAATACAACAAAAACTTCTCAAATCACCTCGGATTTAGTTCGAGAGCCACTCGTGTAGGCGGATTTCTTATGGGCGAGTGGTGTAAGCCATAAGATGCAGCGACGCCGACGTGTAAACGGCAAGTTTATTTCACTAAAAAGAACAATCTTTAAGCAAAAAAGAACAATCAACGTAACTATGTCGAAGTCAGCTTGAAGTCTAAGTCTAGGTTCATAGCGGACCCCTTGATGTGATATCCTTATGGATAGAATTTTCTTCATAACGCAACTATTTTTCGAGCTAAATATCGAGCGACTTGTCAGTTTGCCGATTCAAAAGTGCCTGTTAATGGTCTATTGAAATGAATGCTTTGAGTTTGAAATAGGAATATAGATATGTATGTCAGATTAAGAGACCTTGGATGTATTAATTAAAAATTCCGCAGTCCTATATTGCTTTTTACATTTACATGCACGCATCCAACTGCAGCATACGTGTATGTACTGCTTATCTTCAAACAAGACGATCGATTCATTTGAAATTGAAAATCGCTGCAGCTTTCATCCCCGCTTCCGCCCGCTCCCATCACTCACGCCCTCTCACGTGGGAGGTTGTAACGCTACATGTGAACGGCAACGCATCTGCATCAACAAAGTTCATCGACCCTGTCAGTATCACAGCGTTTGAGAGAAGGTCATGCGTTTCGGCAAGTGCGAATAACGTTCGATTTGAATTTGAATTTTGTTGCAGCTAACGTTCTTTTTTCGAACAGGTTTTCAAGATGGCGCATGCTGTAGGTATGTTTGACTGTGTTCTGTGTGTGTGTCAACGTATTGTATTTGAGTTAAGTTTTGGTTATATCTTTAGGTATTTCAACTGTGTGGGGCAGTGACACTAGCGTTAGATGCATGCCTGGATTTGTGGTCAATTTGTCCTGTAACAGGCTTTAGGTACAGACTGACAGGTTCTTTTTTGTATGACTAAATCGGTTTTAGAGATAAGGCTGCCCATTGTGTCACCCCAATGGTTTGTTGATCTATCTTTTCCATAATATAAACTTATACGATGTACAAGGACATAATAAAGAGTATTCTATTATTTCTCCTCAGTGCTCCCTCAAAACTTTTAAGATGCTTTGAAAAAACTGATTTAACAAGATGATGAAACCACTAAACAGAAGTTAACTAATGCTTTAATAATTTGCACAACCGTAAGTTGCATACAAAGCACAACTTAACATTTCAATTGAAAACTGTCAACAGTAAGCCCTGCAGAGTATTTTATGATAAGTAAATAGTCCACGTTTTACAGGGTACATGTACCTGACCCCAAGACTAAGCCATAACTTATCATCTGCCCACACTCCACTTAATCGGACGAGAACGCTCCATAACTTGACGGTAAACAGTTAACTAAACCACTTGGGTTTTCCTTGTAGTTTCAACAGAAGATTTCCTTTTACATTTTTTTGGACAGGAAAACGTTTGTTTAAAACCGTATAAGGAAATAAGGTAGCTGATGACGCAGACAGAAGTTTTGGAGATGTTTTTCTTGCAGTAAAGACTGTAAAGGGGCCTCTGGGGTAGCGATTACGCAGAGTCTGGTGCCTTTTTGATGAAGATGTGTATCATCAAATGACTTGGGCATGTAAGACTCTTACTGATTAAAACCCATCCGTGTTCCTTCTAAAGCCCTTTGCGTTCCAGGGCCGCTGTGACTCTTTCGAACAAATTTCGCAACTCTGGCAAGCTCTGGCCGTAACGGGCCCCATCTCCTACGCTGACATCTCTTTGAGGCGCGCGTTGAACACAACGCGCCATCGACCCGGGCCTGGTTATGATCGGACAGCGAGCCACCTAACGCCCGCCGTCCGCAGGCCCGCGCCTACGGTGGCCGGAGATCGCCCTGCTAGTTCTGACGCCCGGGGCGTCTTCTTCTGTTGCAGGGGTTGGGGCGAAGGCCTTGTCTCTCCCAGAGTGTGGTGCCTGTACATCTTAGAAAAATAATGGCATCATGTAGTGGCAAAATGTCGGCGTAAACCATCGAGCATTTTCAGAAGGAACGAGTAGGTCCGGGATAATGAGATTGTTTGGCATATCATAGCAGAGACACGAATGCTTTAGTTGGAAATCGTTTGTTACTATTTTAACCTTGACCTTAGCTCAAACTTAACATTAGGATCTACCACAAAGCCACATAGAGCAAAGTTCTACGGCTCACCCTACCCCGCTGCCGTCACCGCATGTCGCTGGCAGAATAGGCCACATAGGCTCCGTTGTCAAAGAAGAAGAAAAAATATGCAACTTGCGACGCCACGTGAAGGTATACGTAATGGGCATTCAAATCAACTTACAAGAATCTACTCTCGCAGCCAATAAACATGATTATACTAAACACACACGTACAATATATCGTACAAACCTTCGAGAGCAAATTATATCGATATTAAGTTCATATCTAATGATAATGAAGCCGGTAATTTTATAAAGTGACGTTCTATATTAGTTTCCTACCTATTTGTACTGGTATATCATAAATCTAAGTATTTTACTAGTGTTTGACTTCATAGTTGTGTTAATTTATATGTTAATGACAAGAAATAATAATTTTGTGTCGATCCAATTTGTACTTGATGGTATTACAAATTCTATATTTAAGAAACTGCTTTAGGTTCATGGATTTGCATAGAAATGAGATGATGATAATGATATCGCCATACAACGTGGCGATGCTGCCAGCCTTTTGGGTACTTTACCAGTGGCCAGCAATGCAGACGAATTTTTCGACGCCATATTTTAGACTATTTTTAGTTAGTTTTTTTTTAATATTTTTATTTAAGTGTAAATAAAGTAAATAGTTGTACATTATATATAATTTTATCCTATGATATCAAAGATGATGAAAATTATACCCACCTTTTAAAGGTACCTAAGAATTAGGCCGGGAATAGCAGGATAAGATACACAATTATTTTTGAACAACCGTTACGGCTATTGCAAATGACATGTTTCCCTCACGGAGCCTTAACATCGATCGGCAGCCTGACTATGGCCATATTTAAAATAACTTGCGTTTCATGTACAGTCAACAAAGCTATTTGGTATTTAGGCAGACATTTTTTTTTCCACAGCACTGCCAATATTTATTTCTAATGTCTGCATTATAACTTACAATAATTGTCTACCCAGCACACTCACAACATTGTCAAAAAATTGTTGCAAGTTAGCTGCCTGCATACCAAATAGCTTTGTTGACTGTACATATATGTTTCAAATTCCCATCTTCTACTATTCCGACAGAGAGAAACAATCCTTAAATCCCCTTTTCGATTCGATTTCGTGTAACCACGTCTAAACCGATAACACCATGTCACCTAGTCACAATTACAACTAGGCACATAAAGTGTGTAACACACTGGACCTCGTTATCTCAGAACTAGTAGGTAAGTGGTGATACGTACTGGCCGGGTATTGCCACATGGTAGGTAAGTAGCTCTGACAAGTTGTTACCTCACCGCTTCACATTAATGACTCGTTGACTCATGTGTCCCGGCTTATAACTTGTTCCAATGATTTCGGTCTGATCGCCTATGGTGTAACCAAAGTATGAAAGGGGTAGACAGATTGTATTGTTCAGATTTGATTAAATAAAAATTGGTTGTCTGTAAAGTCGGTTTACGGACTATAGTTTAACGAGACAACGTCATAACAAAACATTGATGAAATGATCGTAACGTTACGATGAGCATAACGTTACAATGAGCATTACGTTACAATGAGCGTAACGTTACAATGAGTCATCCTTTTTCGTGCGTGCAGCCGGCGTTCATCGACTTATTAGACGTTGTCACGTCGAAAATAAAAAAGCCATTTATTTCTTATCCTTATTAAACCATCTTTTACTTCTTAGTATTGGAACTCATGTATTAGACACTTTTATAAATACAATTTATTTACACGTTTTTGTTTTTTTTGACGAGCGAAACTCAGAATTCGGTGTAAATTATCATATTATATCAGTTTCGAGGACCCAGTTTTACTGATAAAAAGAAACATAGCTTTTTCACACATATCTCAGGTTTATCTAAACAACTTGGACAAACAACCCATACCTAGAAGTTAGATATTTTAATCATAATCATTTATTTATTTGTTAACATAATTGTTTATAAATACAGATCTTAGCTTAGATGAAATATATATATTTTAAATTTAAATTAGTAAAAATTTATTAAAATTTTAATTCACAGAAAAATCACAATTTTAAAAAATTAGGCACGATTAATGTCAATTATTTTGAGTTACACTTACAGTGGGTAGTAGGTGGGTTTATCAACAAGTAATAGTTTCATTATTTTTTTGAAATGCATAAAATTTTATTTATTAATGACGTCAGAAATTTTAATGTAAATACGTGGGGCCATTCTCAGAACACGCTTTTTTATTAATGCAGTTGCATAAGGATTTTTTTTTTCTAATCAAAACATACGGCCCATGTATCCTGTCGGTATACAACATAGTTATAAAACCAGACTGAGAATAACACGACTGTAAATCTTGATTAGCGACGCACGAGTAGGAGCCTGCCGTTAGTTAAAGTTCAATTAAGTTAATGTAAAGGTAATGATTGGATAACTTGTCATTCAATACCTACATTTTATGTCATGTGGAATAAAATTCATGACAAAGATTCCATGAATTTCACTCAAAAAACCCTGCCATTTAATTAAATTAATACATATTAAAGTTTTGTTAAGTCAGCGAATACTTCTGAAAATAAATTAAAGATAATACTTATTAATTAAAAGAATACCTGCTTGCGCATGTTATTATAGTGATTTACTTATGTTTTAAAGTTTCTAAAACTTTTTCTAATTATTTGCTATCTTGTAAATTTCTGTTTTGTGAATTGTTTGCTGACGTCTACGATTCAGGATAACAAAATAATAACTTACAAAATACGGAGAGAGTGAATTATACAGTGTAAATAAGAAAACGTTTTCAAATTATTTGCTAAAACTCGAAAAATCGAGGATGACGTCAAATGTATATTTATAAAACTCGTGAAAGGCAGATAAGATAATAATCTTGGATTTGTCAAGAGCGTACCTCCACTGGAGCCCGGAAAACTGCTAAATTGAAAAAGATAAGAAAACCCGTAGTCTCACAAAACAGAAAGATATTTAACTTTTCTACGTAAATATTTTATTTTATTTTTATTTTATAGAAATGTGAACAACAAACAGCTACATTATATTATTCTCATTTTTTTTTTTTTATTTGTATTAAATTATATGTTTTATCGTGATTGTAATTAAAATAAAAATATTTTTCTTTTTTTAAATGTGAATATGGACCTTGTATGGTCTGCAATAAAGATTTTTATTATTATTATTTATTATTATTATTATATTACAAACTGAATTAACAATAACTTAATTAATAATGTAGCTCACAGCGCTGTTCACAGAAGATTTCTTCCTATATGAAGTAAATTTTTATTTCATATACGGACAATTTAAATTATTCTAATTCCCTATATAAGGGTCGACTTCCAGTCGTACCGACTTCTGCTGAATACAAGTATTTTACTTGTCTGACCTCCAAAACCCAGTTAATTTAACTACTAACACTAGTCTTGCCAAGAAGTACCATGTTACCCGGTACTTTTTGGCAAGACTGGTGTCATATTTTCTGGCTTCTGACAATCCGTAACGACTGCCAACGATCGCCAAATGGGAGTCTGGACCAAAGCTTAACGTGCTTTCCGAGGCAAGGAGAAGTCTTGGTATGTTAATATGGTCACTCATCCACAGACCGACCTCGGAAAGCGTTGCTTAACCTTGATGATCGACCCGTGTGGCTGTTATTATTCAGCCCGGAGCTCCTCAATTTACCATACAAATTAAAGATGATAAAAAAGAATCATCAAAATCAATTCATAAATTGACGGAATGATCGCTTAACAAACACACACAAAAAAAAACAACATACAATCGAATTGAGTACCTCCTGCTTTATTGAAGTCGGTTAAAAAACAATATTAGCAACTTTACAACTCCTACGAATTGTAAATGATACTAGATTACATCACTAGATACGTAAATGGACCGCCATTTTTTCCTGACAAAAATCGTAGCAAGAATACCATATAAGTTTTAGTGTGGGCAGATAACATATAATAGTTAGTTTTTAAATCAGTCCACTTCCTTAACGCGGAGTGGGAGTATTAATCTAGATACCAAATTAGGACATTATAAAGATGGAAATGGATCTGTATTTGATGCGAATACTATGCTATATAAGACTAAAAAACTTGGTCTTATCGCATGTCTCGACACTAAGAAACTACAAACGAGGTGCTTAGTGAACTGTATGAAAATTTAAAAAAATGTTAACACCAAGAGATGGCCTATTTATGTTAACTGTAACATAAATTCGTGAAATCAGCAAACGGTTAGTCAACTCTTCACGTGACCAGAGGGCTGGCCTTTTCTTTGGCCAACGAATCAGCATTGCCATTCAACGTGGCAATGCGGCCAGTGTTCTGGGCACTTTTCCCGTTGACAGCGATGTGGACGAATTTTTCGATGCCCTGTAAGTTCTTTCCCTCCCCTTTTTACTCCGCTTGTATATTTTCTACAAGCTTGTATATAGTATCTATAAGTTTTATGTATTTGTAAATATTGCCTGAAAGTTACACAGTAAATAAAACAAACTGTAACATATTTTTTATTGGTTCCATGTTGTCGTCGTTCGTCTCGATTTTACGCCTAAAATTTTTCAGCATGTTGCACTGTGTGCCTATTTAATTGCGATCCCTACAAAATCGAAAGTTGTCTAATCTAATTTAACAAAAAAAAAAAATTGTTGCGCAAAATTGTTTGTTTTGTTTTCAGGGGTTAATTTCTGAAAGAAAGCTTCACTACCGGTGAGTACCAAAGACTATTAAACTAAGATCCCTGAGCTGCCCGACCTCCCTTATTTTTTCACTCACAAAATATGTGGGATGGATCAGTGTTTTCTTTTTTTAAGGATAGGAAATCATCAAATGACTTCTTTCGCTGGATGGAGCGGAAGGGCGTGTCAGACTCTTACTGACTAAAACCCATCCGTGTTCATTCTAAAGCCCTTTACATTCCAGGGCCGCGGTGACTCTTTCTAACAAAATCCGCAACGGATAGATCAGTGCTAGTATTTACTTTTAACATGCTCATACCTGCTGGCTTGAGCCGACGGCCAATTTTTTGTTATATGTCAAAGGTATTTCAGTAGTCAAGGAGATAGTTCTGCATTCTCCCAAATCTTGGCAGACTTTAGCTTTCGGCATTTGCACCTACCAAATAAACTATGCTAAAATTTTAGCCTTGTGAATTGGATCTCACTCGAGGTGGCGACCAGCTATTAGACTATTATAATGACTAATAAATCGTTAAAATATGATTTAACAATATTCTGTAAAACATACTTAAATATCAGCACCCAGACTTAAAACAAAGTGATTTAATGGCTTTTGCACCTGATACCTGGAAATCGGCCGACGACCCAAGCTAGGCAGGTATGCTTATGTTAGAAGTACATACTAACACTACTCTATCCCACACATTTTGTAAGTGAGAAAATTAGAGAGGTCTGGCAGGTCTGGGATCTTAGCCCATATAAATCGTCGATTCTTATGAGTTAGGCTAAAGGAGCAAACCCGCGGGAAAAGCCAGTCCACATTATCACCAAATGCTTTCAGCAACATCCAATAAAACCACGCACTCGTGCGCACCTACATACCACTCCCAATAAGCATCGAAAAAATACGAAATAAATTCCGAGAAATTCTCTCAACATTTCCAAATCGTGAAACTGGATATTTAAACAAAATGGTCACTTACAATATGTGTTGTATAATGGTCGAGGCTTGTCTGGCGTCGCCTTTAATGGCAGAGCACGTGATTCGCGGCCCGATGCAACTCATTATGCAGCTCAGAAGAACGTGATGCCATAGAGCAATGGGATTCGAAGATGAGGCTGCTGATGGTTTTGTGGATACGCGATGAGTTTGAATAGTATCAGTCTTTTCCTAGCCATATTGGGTTTGGCTGCCATTTTGAAAGAAAAAAATGTTACCCAGTTAATGGGTTGTGGAGGTCTGGTAGGCAGCCGCTCCACGTAAATACTGGTATTCAGCTAAATACGGTTTGACTTGAAGCCGACCCCAATATAGTTGGGAAAAGGCTCGGCAGATGATGATGAGTCCGGGTACACACACAGACAGATCAGACATTTTGACCAGATGCAGCTTAATACCAGACCCTCGTAACCCAATTGCTGGATAAGTGGGTCGTCGTAATTTAATCCACAATGCGGTTTTAATATCAGGACACCTTAAGAGGTAGAGTGCTGCTCTTAAGGTCCATTTTCGACACAAACTCGAGGCATCATAAAAGGTGGAGCGGTGTTTTCAAGGACAATTCTTGCCATAACATCAAGGAAAAGAAAAATGAAAGAATGGTGTTGGAAAAAGTATCCTTTAAGAAAGAAAGAAAGAAAATCATGAAAATCAATGAAAAAACGCATAGAAACACTAAAAACTAAAAAACTTATCAACTACAATAATTATAACAAAAATAAATAAAAACTAAAACAACGACAGCACTGTCAGCCCATGTGTCTCTGGTCACACCACAGACAAAACAGAACACAGTTCAGCAGTTGTCTATGGCATGACGTCCGACTGACTGACAGCGACAACATGGAACCAAAACAACAATAAACATTTAGACTTTCTGCTTAATAATCTTTGTGTTGCATGCAAATTCAACGTCGCGAATGAAAGGCTTATCTCTAAGGCGGAGCTCCGATTTCTCTGCGACATTTCTCCGTGCGTGCGTATTACTACAGAAACAACATCGTTATTGAAATGCTATACTGATATGTATCCTTAATTAGTTGTCTGTTTAGGCAAATTGCTTGCTTTGTCTTATCTCAGTGGGGCTTCGTATCTGTGCTAATTTGGCTCGAGAAATATGAGGTTGATAGCTTGCTGATGAAAGTATTATTATTGCTGGAATTTGTCCGATTCCGTTTTATACTTATACTCCTTGAGAAAAAAGCCTCATCGTTTATTTTCTGGTCTTGGGAATAACAATTTATTTAGTAAACTTTTTTTAACAAATCTAGTTTCTAGACATGGCACTGCCAGGGTTGCGGAATTTGTTCGAAAGAGGCACCGCGGCCCTGGAACGCGAAGGGCTTTAGAAGGAACACGGATAGGTTTTAGTCAGTAAGAGATGATGATTTCCCATCCTAAAAAAAAAAAGACATGGCTCGCGAGGTTGTTGACATGTGGGATCAGGACTCAGTAATCATTGTACCAATCGTCGTGTCAGCCAATAGCTTAATAGCCACGAGCCTTGACCATCACCTTAGGAGATTTTCTTCAGGCAGCTGGATCAAGGACTTGATTCAGAAAGTGGTATTTCTGGACGCGGTTCGGATTGTTGGTATTGAAGGTTACTTAAAATATAAATATATATATATATTTTAAGTAACGAAATATTTAACAATAGTAAATTTAGAAGATGAATAAGCGGAATAATAATCTAAATTTATTTTTCCTCACAATACAAGACCACACATAGATATATAAATTAAATAGAGCTAGAGGAATAGTCACTTCGTTCAAATAATTTTGACATGGAATTTGAGAAAGCAGTTCGTTAATGGCGGTTACTTTTATTGATAGTTAAGACGAAATTGTTCTTGCAGCTTGATTTATTTGTCTAGAACATTCCACTGAGCTTAGGAATTACTGCCAATTAAACCTGACATTAAATAGCCAATCACGGCTAATCAAATGTGAACCAGGTTTAAGTTATAATGAAGCAAGAAGATTCTAAAGGGTGTATCAGTAGCTCGTGCTCATATTTAAGTTTGTAACAGTAAGAAAACAATTCATTTCGAATTGATTGATCTAAAACAGATGAAACAAACTGCATCAGACTGCTTGAAAAGTGAACTTATGAAACTTTTTTTTAAAAAATGGGATATCATCAAATGACTTCTTCCGCTCTGGGTGGAGCGGAAGGGCGTGTCAGACTCTTACTGACTAAAACCCATCCGTATTCCTTCTAAAGCCCTTTGCGTTCCAGGGCCGCGGTGACTCTTTCGAACAAATTCCGCAACCCTGGCAGGCTCTGGCCCCGTCTCCTATGCTGACATCTCTTTGAGGCACGCGCAACACAACGCACCATCGACGCGGCCTGTCGGTGATTGAACAGCGAGCCACCCAACGCTCGCCTTCCGCAGGCCCGACAGAACATCACCCTAAAATATGACCACGTACTTGTAAAACACCCTGTTTAGTATAAGTCTTGTAGCTCGTATCATAGGGCTGTCTATCTGATGGAGCTATGGAAGCCTTCGTGTCGTCACGACTTCAAATCTATGTGTGTATCAATGTGCTTAGTTCATGCCACTGTTCATCTTATTTATGTGGTTAATTTCGACATTGGATTAGTGAAATATCTGAATAGTTTTCACGAGACAATAAACCGTTTGGAGTTGGTAATTATCCATCGGTCCCACTGCTGGGCAGAGGTCACACATATCATTACACTCCTTCTGTCATTGTTAAGACTTAGTTAAAAAAAAAACAGAATTTTTTCTGGCTTAAGGGCTAATTTGCCACACTATTACCAATCATTGTCACTCCTGAAAGCCAGAATCAAAAGTGGCGACCGCCAGAAAAGCGCCAAGGCAATGAAGTTCGACTAGCCCCGGAGAAACGATTCAACTGTCTTGGGTCTCACAGTCAAATTAATCAGAAAATAAAAGCGGAGAAACAAGATCTACTAACACACCCATGAATAAATATACTAATTAAATGCAAATGCCTTTAATATCCCAGCAAAGCCTAATAAAAATTTACGCCCTAACTCAATAAACTCATCAGAATTCACATGAACTAACTGTTTTGCATGTGGTGTCAATTACCAAAGCAAATAACTAACCCTATGACCACAGAGTATATAGCTAACACAGAACTCATTTCGTACTCATACGATGGCCGACAAATAGGTTTACATGTATTGTGATGAGAAGTACCCTAAGGTCATTATCATAATCAGCCGAAAGCAGGGGGTTTGCCATAATCGCCACGCTTGGTAGGCGGGTTGGCGATCCCAATAATCTTAATCTTAAAATTGGTGTGTCAATCACTATTATTTGTATTTTTTTTTAATTTTGTTATAGATATTGAAGTAAATTGTGGTAGACCCCTATCTCTTGGATAACTAAAATTACCCGAACGGAGATATCCCGACTACCACCTAGTAAACTGACTCGCTACAGCATAATTGTCTCCGTTCGTACTCGAACCAATCTACCAAAACCGTTAAGTCTACAAAAGCAAAACCATAAACTGTGACAATTACTATTTACCACGTGGAACAAATCATTAACAATACGAATTAACTTTAATTTTAGCACCTTTCTCCTATAAACTTTGTGCTAAACTGTCCGCCTAATGGTGAGTCCACACGATACATACCTAATTCCATGAAATTGTATAGAATTTTGTCTGTGTAATAAACAATGCAGACAAATGTCGGTGTGGTAGAAAAGTCGGAGTATGCATGAGTCTGCGTATTTATCGGGGCCAAAAAACTGATTGATAAGTTTTAATATAGAATGAATTTACTAATTAATGAAAAATAATATTTTCGGAAAACTCCAGGTTTTCAAAAGTCATAATCTGAATTAATGAAAAGTTCGCACAAACTTTCTATCAACTTGTTTGCGTTTTTTTTTATTCGGACTTCATAGTCTATACAAATATCTTCTATAAACTAATATAATAAAGCTGAAGAGTTTGTTTGTTTGTTTGAACGCGCTAATCTCTGGAACCACCAGTCGGATTTGGATTTTTTTTTTGTTTATGATAGCCACATTCATGAGGAAGGCTATATGCTATACAGAAATGGGAAATTCCTACGGGAACGAGAAAAAAAGCTAGTCTGTACATACAAGAGTCTGCCGTACACGATATAGACTTTCTGTGATTTTCTGTGCAACAAAGCAACGCAGAAAATTTCAAAAAAGAAATTACAAATATTCGATTCAGACTTCAAAGTCTGTGCAGACAAAAGTTGGTATCGTGTGGACCCACTATAAGATCTAAACAGTAGCCACTCCTTGTTCCATGTTCTGTAATTAATATAGCTGGCTAAAACTGGCTCGGTACCGTTCATGGTAGCTGTGTACGCGAGACCGGGTATACCTAACATTCATAATTTATTCAGTAGTTCAAGTAGGGATACAATATATTTATTTACATATATATTTACAACTGCTTTAATAAATACTTAACTAACTATATACACTAGAAATAAAAATAAAAACTCCTAACTCAATTAACCGTAAAATATGGCGTCAAAAAATTCATCCGCATCGCTGTCGACGGGAAGTGTACCCAAAAGACTGGCGGCATTGCCACATTGTATGGCAATGCTTATTCTTTGACCAAGGTAAAAGCCAGCGCTTGGGTCACGCGAAGTGATTAATTAATTTATTTATTATTTTTTTAATCATTCATAATTTATTGGTTGTAATAGGGAATATGCATAAATATAAATATTTATTGTCTAAACAGTTTGCACACTAGAAATATACAAACATAGAATACTTACAGTGAAAATAGAATCAAAATTGATCGAAAAATAAACGAGATATAACTATTTTAAACAAATATATCTGTCCCTCTCGCGAGAACGCTGTTTTCTATGGCATCCGTATAGGCGACATAGTATTTGACGTCAGAGTTGGTATCGGACTTCTCTTTCTAATCGTCAAGTTTGACGCTTTATAAGTTCATCGCTGATGAGGGTATTTTAAAAATTATTATTATATTATATATTAACTACAATTATCATTACCGCAGAAGTTTTAATGCTTCGGATGCAACCCCAATTCATCATTAATAGTAGTATTTTATCATCGTAGCTACCTACGATGATAAAATACGTAAGACAGGAACAATCAACTAAACATTTCAACGAACGTATTTCACTGACCGCATTTATGATTTTATGCAAATAAATGAATCCATAATTCTGGCCTTATGACGTCTGATGACTAACAAACGCAATAAACTGGGCGCAGCAATAAAATCTTTGATTTAAATCCCTCAAGTGTGGAAAAGACAGCTTACTTACGCCAACTTTTAAAGTAGAATCGTTGCACGTACTCGTAAACCATAAAGCAGTAACAAATCTTCTATAAATATACAACAGAAAATCAACTAGCCATATAATGTCTAATGATAAAATAAGCCATAGATATCTTGGGCATGCCTGCGGGGACAGCGGACAAGCCAACTGTCACTGAAAACGGACCAAAGTACCAATAACTCTTTGAGTGCTAATTGGTAAGATGTAGCCTTAAGAAATGTGCTTCTAAAGGAAATTATGGAAGTCTGAATGGGCTTATTCGGAAATGCGATAAATTCTTTCACACTTACGCTGAATAGGTACCACCTGGGGTGGGATTAAGAAGACCTTGTACGGGATTGTGTCGTGTGGATCATCGCATACCTACAGACGTGCAAAATGTTTCGTATATTGCCGTTATCTTTAAAAGGCTTCTTTCAGTTCTGGGCATTTGCTTGTACCTATGGTAAGCGCCAGTTACATCTAACTATACATATAATAAATAATGTAACGGATCGCTGTCTGTACATGGAAGATATATGAGAAAAAATATTATTGGGACCTTTATCAACGCAAATAGCACCCAAAACAATTATTGTTAGATTTTTTTTCTGATTATCTGTTTGTCTGTGCGTTTGTACACGCTAATCTCAGAAACGATTTAGATGTGGTTTTCACTAGTATATTGTTTAAAGTTTCACTTAACATTTACTGTTTGTTTCTTATCAATCGGTTCATAAATAAAAAAGAATTTGCCACTTTAAAGAATCACGTCGAACAATGATTAAAGTATTTATTTATATCTATTAATTCACACTTTCACTATCTATCTTCATTTTTACATTGCCCTTTCCCTAATATGTCTTCGTAGGTACCAGAAAAATATTTTTTCATGACTGGAGAATGTAAAGGATCACAATGGATTCTGATTCAGAGCAGCGTAATGCCTTTAGTTCCGTTTTTTAAATTAAGAATGTCAATAAATGTAGGTAGGTCAACGACCGTTATTGCAAAGTTATTTGGCGCCTACCATAAGCACATCACAGACTGTATTGGGTTTTACATGCGTGCGGTTATTCCTAGTGATATTCCTATCATATAATAAACATAGTAGCGGCTGGCGATGTTTGAGGTGGGCCTATGTCCAACAGTGGACGTCTTTCCTCTGAAATGGTGATGATTTTATAGATACCATAATATTGTGGGTTACCAACAGTTGCAGGTTGTGTTCCAATACTAAAACGAAGATATGTTCCACATTTTGCTACCACATATTTAGGCCTTTACTGACTGTGAGTACTGAGCCTCATCTCGGGGCTTAGCACGAATATTTTGACGTATAATAATGCAACGTAAAAGTTTACTACTCCTCGTTTCGCACATAATATTTATTTGAATTGGATACTATATTCATATTTTCGTACGATACAAATTGTGTATCTCGCTTAAATTAAACCAAAATTATATGGGCTTGTTTTTATATTTAAAATTCACATACGTTAACGATACTGTAACGTAACTAAACGTCAAAACATTCGTGGCAGGCCCTCGGCTACTATGACGTACTAATGTCATCCAATTCCGATGATGTAAAAAGGGATAGTGCTATTCGCTATGTATAGCTCCGTCTCCCTCTTAGAGAGTTATCATGATCGTTTTAAGACTTCATAGTAGGGCCCCTGATCTTTAAGACCTCCCTGGCGTAAGCACTAAGCTAGTCATACATTCTATTTCATAAACTAAGGCGTCGACTTAAGCCGCGAAGCTTTATGAGCAGAGGTCGGAATTAGGTAGAGTTATTTATGTACTTGCATCGAAATGTTGATATTAATATGGATCTTCTCGGGATTTCTAATAGACAATCCCGTGTGGCCAACAATATTACAAATAAATAATAATAAAAACCTCAGGGATAGATAAGACAAATAAAACAAAAAATACTTGCAAATACTGCTATTAATACTATTTCGAAATTTTATCGATAATTTCATTGATTAGGCAACGTGTATTTAGTTTTAATTGTGCAATGTACAGAATTTTATTGGTTCAATTTTGTAACTTCTTTATATCTACGAATGCAGACCCCTGCATCTTTTATAAAAGAACTAGCCTCACAAATTCACAAACTTAACCTCTTTATAATATTAGTATAGATAAAAACACAACACGCAGCCAAAAAACTGTTGAAAACGCGTGGGGTGATAAATCTTAGATTTTACTGAAAATAAACGATCATTACGTATTACTGTAACTGAAAGAGATATAACAGTAAAAAAACACAAATACCTTCGAACCTAGGTACATAAACACATGCCACTCAATGAACGGGTTCCAAAACAATCCTAATCTTATCATAAATACACCAAACATCCAATTATTAAAGTACAGTAGTAGCATATGACCAAAAACCTTGACCTTCCACTTATAAAAAACCCACCAAAGTATCACTGAATTAAGAGCAAAAGGACCATGTTACACTGGTCCTACGAATGACGTGTATATTTTGACTGCGAGCTCAAATTTCGGTCTTTGGAGCGGCACAAATCGCATTTCGTGCTGAATTCTACAACAAAGAGGTCAAATGTCGATAATTGAAGGAATTGTCGCACGTACTGGCCCGACAAACACGTCTTTTGGAGCTCTTTGTGGAGTTTGGAGAGATATTTGATGCAAGCGAACCCGAACGTTTTGTTTTTGAGAGATGTGCCAAATTAAAGTACAAATACAGGTGCAAAATTGGTATTTAAGCCTGAAGCAAAGAGAATGGTTTGATGAGTTGACTGACAGCAATAAGGCTGCTATCGAATCAATTGTTGATAAACATCTGTACGTAGACGTACTTACAAATATTATAAATGCGAAAGTAACTCGGTCTGTCTATCAATATGTTGTTTACTCTTATGGTCTGCTGTCTTAACAGGTGAACGAAGGGAACATGGGATACTTTTTAATCCCGGGAGTACATTCCCTTAAATAGGTTGTAGGTATCCATCGTCATAATATGTAAAGCACATTTTACGAAGTCAGTGTTAAAACGGATAAATATTTGCTATCATACATCCAGACATAGGCTGTGTGTCTATAAAGAATTTCTAATGCACCTAGGGAGCTTCATTATCAGCCGAAAGACGTCCACTGCTGGACATAGGCCTCCCCCAACGTTTGCCATAATCGTCACGCTTGGCAGGCAGGTTGGCGATCACAGTGTAGCTGTTGCAATGCACAGAGAATGCCCATTCTCTGCCCATTCTCTGCCCATTCTCTGCCCATTCTCTGCCCATTCTCTGTTGAGTCCCTTAGTCGCCTCTTACTACACCCACGGGAAGTGATGGGATGGTGCTATACTTACGTCCGACACCACACAGAACCTAGGGGGCTTACACCGCAAGAAATGGGCATGGATCGTAGTCCTCGCACACCGCTTCGTAACCATTTTCGCCAGTCTCACATAATCTAATACCTAACAAACACCTATAATTATTAACCAAAAGTTCCCACCGAACTTCCTCAAGCCGAATACCAGAGAGGTGACGTCACCGTCTAGCCTGTCTAGTTTCCTTCGGTCCTAGTATCGTTGACCCGCTGCAGTTCACCGGCGACCAGTCACGGACGCCGAAGGCCACCGCGGCCGTTACACAAAGAGGCCGATTTTAACAAAACATAGTTTGTGTTCGTGTTTAAGACAAAAAGTTGGATGAAAATATGCGTTAAGGAAAAAATTGTGGGTCTTTGTTGAGGCTGCTTGGAGTCGGTTCGTCTGGTGTTGTTAGTAACTCTTTCGGGATCGTCTGTAGTCGTTAATAGTTTATGGTCTAGTAGACCTCGTAATGGGACTACGTGGGACTTGAAGGCTTGACTCGCTTCCAAAAATGAAGTGACCGTATACTTTTGCAGCACGTTATGTTTTGAGGAGTCGACCCGTCTGGTGGAAAGTCTTAGACAGACTGTCGCTAGTATTGATTATTCGATGTTTATAACAAAGAAAACTCTTTTGGCCGACTATTCCATGAAACTAGAGACACATACCACTTACAAAAGCAGTTCGCTATTACTTATCAAGATAATAGGAATAATAATGTCGGTCATACAAGCCAGTTTTCAATACTAGAATGTCATGGCTTAATTGTTTCTATCAAAACATGATTATATTTGCATATTCGCGAAAAAAAAAATACAATCATACCTTGCTGCAACCTGGGGATCTTTAAGTTAGAACAGAACAGCCGGTCGATTCTGTAAGCATGTCGAAGTAAGGCTTAGGTGAAGTGATCACGAGGTGAACTGTCAATCCATACAATCAAGATGTCACGTGATCACGAAGTGAGCTGTCATTCCATCTTGATTATATGGATTGACAGCTCACCTTGTGATCACTTCACCCAAGCCTTCACTTCGATATGTTTACAGTATCGACCGGCAGGTTACTTTTGGGCAAGGATGCTCCATCTTCGACCACATCATAGCCACAGGTCATAGCTTTCCATTCTGGTCAGATTGTGGTCAATAGCGAGCCCTTTAATAATACCAAATATAAAAATTACATAATAATAATAAACCTTTATTTGCTGACCAATTTACGTAACAAAAGAACTAAATTACCTATTTATCTTATTTAACTATATTATTATTTAAGTAGTAGGTATGTATTAGTATGATATTAATTTTAGTCATATTTATGTATAGTATGTTATATTTAAAGTTTTTTTTGTCTTTTTATGTTAGCATATCTTTTACACACGATGTCTACATCTCTTTTATTCGGCTCTCCTTTCGCAGGTATGCTGGAAGAGATTTCTTTAGAAATAAGCATCACCTTTGTACCTATTTTTCTGCTCCCTTCTTCTTATCTATTTGTTAAATGTGTGTACATAAACTGTTAAAGAAATAAATTAATTAATCAACTATGGATTCTTCAGCAACCAGTTTGTTAGACAGGTTGTCCCACCACGATGCCCTCAAAACTGATTCTGGTCTAAAAATAACTGGTGGATAAAGCTAGCACTTAGCCCTTTAGACTGGCAAAGCGTAGCACTTTGGTCCACTGCCACAATCACGCTCGCCGCGCATGTAGCTAATCAACTTCGCTTGGAACACGTGATCGACGTAATCGGAACACAACACAACTAAGAGTTAGAAAAGGCTAACTTTCATACGTTTCAGGGGGGCTACTCTCTAAGCCCGAAGTCCTTAGTTTTGGGCTTAGTTGCGGGCGTATTCTAATCCGTACCACCTTTGGACTTACGATTAGTTCCGAACCCGAACTAAGAATGAATGACAACATGATTTGACAGTAACTGTCAAATTACGATTTGACAGTAACTGTCAAATTTGACCGTAACTGTCAAATCGTGTTGTCATTAATTCTTAGTGGTTAGGTGATACGGACTAGAATACGCCAGCAACTAAGCCCGAAACTACGGACTTCGGGCTTAGAGAGTAGCCCACCTGACTTGTATGCTAACTGTAAATCAAGGCTTAGGTGTAGTTATAGGTAAATTTGTGTGGAACAACGAAGCAGATTTTCACGTGTGTGTTGTTTTGCCATACAACGTGGCAATGCCGCCAGTCTTTTGGGTACACTTCCAGTCGACAGCGATGCGGATGAATTTTTTGACGTCATATTTTAGGGTTAATTTAGTTAGGAGTTTTTTTTTTTGTAGTGTATATAATTAGTTAAGTATTTATTAAAACAGTTGTAAATATTGATATAAATAAATAGTCTCTCATAATCATAGAGAAGTACCCAAAAACTATGAATGCGGGCAAGAGAATGATAACTATTCCCTTGTATTTTAAGGAGTGAACCTTCTACCTATTCCACATCTCTTTGGCAAGGTATCCACGTCATGTCTCGAGTAACCGGGCTACAAACATTTCGTCTAAGCCCGAAGGCCACAATGCCAAACTGGTTCGCAATAACTCATAAAGCAGTGGGCTTCTAAAAATACCTATTAACAGATATTTGAGACATGACAAAAGGATTATTTAACTATTTTCTAGGAATTATTGTGTTTATATTCATTGTGTTTGCACATTTAATTGATTTAATGCGTGTAAAGCTGTGTTCACACTGCGTTTAGCAAACATTTGGTTATGAAGATTAAAAGAATGAAATAAAGATGAAAATATTCTTTGGTTTCAATTTGTAGGTTATTTTTTATGATCTTTAACTCAGTATCGACTGGTTGAAAAGATACTGGTTTCCAAATATTTATGACTTTTTTATTGCACGTTCAGAATCAATAGACATTTGACATCGAACATTTAATTTTTATTATACTAATTTAAATGTTCGATTTCCATTTGCCTACTTCCATTTCTTCTTTTATTGCAGTATTATCACTCTGATTATACGTTTTTTGATACTATAATAATACTAAAAATCTTAACATTTACAAAAGAAAATGAATCATCTGCAACGGTTCTTTGATAGCTCCTCAAAGGTATTAATTAGGTTAACCCAAACAAAAATTTTGCCTTTGTGACATGTATAAAAAACTTACCTACCTACATTCAATTAATACCTTAACACCAAAATCTTAATTACTCTTACGCAACGTCCACGCTTGAGTACAATCACTAACACAGATCCCAGAGCTATCCCTTTCTGTGCACAGCATTATCACCTCTACAAGCATTCTTTGAGAGGTTATTTTTTCGTATTGTTTTTAAGCGTGATGGTAACTTGAGAAGGTCGATTCTCTTCGTCACGGGAGGCGAGTATGGCGTAACAAACTCGACGCGCTACACTTGCTCTGCTTTGGGTGGTGAGCAGTAAGATTTGGTACGACTTTTTAGGGGTCTATGCACGTGAGAAAAACATTTCTAGGGTACGGTTGGTCGGTAGAGTAAAACAAAAGAAGGGGATATGAATGAAATAGGAATAGTGAATGAGAAATATGCTGTTGCACAATCACAGACCTTGGTATTGGTGAAACCACGTAAAGAGTTTTACTGCCAGTCGATTCTGTAAACATGTCGAAGTGAAGGCTTGGGTGAAGTGATCACGAGGCGAGGTGAGCTGTCAATCCATATAATCAAGATGTCACGTGATCAAGAAGTGAGATGTCATTCCATCTTTGAGAATGGATGTTTGAAACTCTTTTAAGCAAAAAACTACTGAACAGATTTGAATGATATTTTATAAGCTGTATTAACATATACCAGAGATAGCCGGCTATAGGTCCAGTCGATCGCGGCAAAGCAAAAAATATAAATTGCGCAACTACATAAATAGGTTAGGTTAATAAAACTCGAAATACTACAAAATGGTATACTGACCTATATTGTTTCATTTAAAATTTTAACTGAAAAGGGTTTCATCAGTTAAAGTAGATCAATACATATGCAATAATTTTTATCCCGATCTGAAGTCTACGCAGACGAAGTCAGTGTCAATATAATGCATTAATTGATTGGTGGAAGTTCTATATTATACTCTAGCTATCAATTATACAATTTTAGTGTACGAGTTAGCTGTTTGATTTATTTCAACAAGTAGGTATTACACCAATAAAAGTCGATAACAAAAACGAGTTAACAACGCTCATAATATTAAATACAAAGAAGTAATACCCTAAAACAATGCGCACAGAAATTCGAGAACAAATTGCTGTTCAACTCGTGGGATACTCCGTAAGCCTGTAATGAGCGCTTGCGCATAATGGTGTGTGCACACTGGTAAGTACGCTTTTGTTTTTAACAGTGCATTAAGTTTTATTATAATTATTATTTTATAAATTATTCGGTTTATTTTTGTAAATTGCAATAAATGTATATAACTAACTTAAAACTATTTACTTAAACTATTTATATCTAATAAACCTAACTATCTATATATATGTATTTTTAATAAACTAATTTATTCGACATAAGTTTCATTCATTTATTTATGTACAGATACACCCAAAACGCTTATAAGAGATAATCTGAAAAAAAATATGGTACTACTTATTTCAAAAGCAATTTCTTCCAATGGACATGACACGCAATAGAAGAGTGGGATGAGAAACGTAGACACAATGTGTAAAGCGTTTTGGTGGAATGTCTTTTTAGGATTCCGTATCCGAAGGGTAACCAATGGAACCCTATTACTAAGCCTCCGCTGTCCGTCAGTCAGCGGGCTATATCTCAAGAACCGTTACAAGAAGACAATTGAATTTTACACAGAGTGTGTATTTCTACTGCCGCTATAACAAAAAATAATAAATTACATTAAAATGATTCCATAAAAGAAAGGTGTTTTTCCAAGTTATGGTACCCGTGAGACTCCGACTCGCACTTGTGCGTTTTTTTGATTTTTATGTTTTGTATAATTAGTGTATTTTTCTGTTTCCTTCATTAATTGGTCGAGTGATGGTCCTGGGTTTGGATTTGATCTCTTGGTTCAAGATTTTCCAAGTTTACTGCAAGCGTTGAGGAAAATGTGAGAAGTTATAATTTCAACTTTTGACGTAGGAAAGTCCTTTGTAAGCCTTTGCAAGAGCAAGACTTCATAACAATAAATTTGTCGAAAAAATACTTCGACAAAAGCTCACTCATGTGTCTTCCCCCTTACTAGGTAGACGTGTGCGTCCAAATTACACCTGCACACGACTGTATCAGTGTGCGTAACAATGAGTTCTGGCCGCAACTGTACCGGAACATAAATCGTTATATCAAATTACCCGTTTCTTACCTAATTTAGACTTTATGTTATATATACGTAGATATTACTTAATCTAGTTGATAATGTTATTTGACAGGTGTGTTATGAATTCGTCCCGATTTCTTTGATGAGAATTTGAAGCTGAAGGTTTTGCACGTTCTTAACCCCAAATTCTCAATTCAAAGTATTCTTGTTAAATCCAGTAAGATAAAAGTTCTAGGATAAATGTTGTCTTCCAAATTATAGCTCGTTATAACCGATATTGTTCATTTAATTATCATTATATATGAAAATGAATCCCTATTTCCCTTGGTCATGGCATCACCCGTGAAAGGCTGGACCGCTTTTGCTAATTCTATTTTGTTGTGTTTGTTATTGTCAGGAGAAGGTTCGTAAGAAAGAAATTTTAGAAAAAAAACTTAGCTGTCTGTAAAGTCGGTTTACGGACGATAGTTTAACGTGACAACATCATAACGAAACATGATGAAATGATTGCATACTTTTATGAAAAAAAAATCGTAACGTTACTAAGAGCGTAACGTTGCAATGAGTCATGCTTTTTGTGCGTGCAGCCGGCGTTCATCGATTTATTAGACGTTGTCACGTCAAATACATGAGGACGAAACCGGGGCGGGTCACTAGTCAGAAATATATTGTCATAGGACTTATTTGCTCGATGCCAAAGACACGCCGACTTGACGATTTGGTGTCGCTCCTGACGGTTTGTGCAGAGAAGGCAAAACACAAAGAACGTTGAAATACTATGGGGGCAGAGCAGTGGGAGAATATAAACCAAAAATAACCATTTGATTGGTTCACAGAGTCAATGAAAACAAGTATTAAAGGTAACCGTTTTATAAAGCCACTGCGAGGGTGTGCTTAACATAAACTAATAACACGATCACGGAATTAGGCTAATTGAATCATTTGTTTATTTGTCTAAATCGTGTTCCAAGTATTAAAATGGCTGCATTTATTAACTTGGCACGTGTATCTAAAGGTGCGCTTACACGGGCAATTTATTGCTCGTCTACACATATGGATCAATCTTTAGCAAAGTGGAGCAATCTGCAGCAAATTCAATAAATTGCAACAATTTTTATGGCAATATGATTTTTAATTGAAAAAAATAATAAATAAAAGGAAGAAAATCCATCTCCATATATTCCATATTTCGCTCTCTGTGTGTTGTTTTATTTTTTCAATTAAATTACTCGTTAATAAAATAATTACTTAGTTTCTTGGAGTTACTTTATATTGTCATTGCAAAACATTTCGCCAAATTGAATCTTGCTGCCGTTGCCGTAAATTGCTTGAAACCTAGTCATAATCTATCAGTTTTGCTTATAATTGTCCGTAAAAACCCCGCCTTAAGTAAAGTTGCTTAAGTCTAACTTAGTCGTAACTTGTTCAACAAATTGTGACCGTTTGTGAATAAGTTATTATGCTGCCCGTTTTACTGCGTTTCCAGGCAGGAAATATCTATCTACTTTGTCTTTGTTAAGTTATATTTTAGTTCTGCTGTCAGTGACAAAATGACAGTTATATTTTGAAATTACAGTTACAAAATATTGTTTGTCGATTTAAATTATTGTGCAGGAAATTGAATGTTTTAACAGTCAACCAATTTGTTTTCTGAAAATACAAAGTCTTACATGAGTTTGAACTTCGGAGTCGTCATCATAATACCTCGGCCCTTGAAATTTCATCAAAATCAGTTCTGTAGTTTGGTTTTTAAATCGAAATACTTGAAAAAAATATGTCATTCAAGTAAACGAAATTGCGTATATTGCTTTCCTGTGACTTTCCAGAGTTGTTGTTAATTGTGGGGTACCACTAAAAAGTGCAAAATAAAAAAAAACTATGTTTTTACAAAAAAAAAACGACTTCCAAATAAAAAAAGCACTTCAAAGTAGATTATATTTTTTTTGTGAAACGTTTTGACTTTAAAAATTCCATGAGTTAGTTAAAAAAAAAAAATGTGTGCGATAAAGATTTACATGCGTAACCCAGGATGAGCGGTGACCTGATGCTGCGTAAGTGACCGATCATGACCCGCCATCATTCTGTGTCCACTACTCTACAAGATGTTAGAAAGCAGCAGAGTCTGAACTAATTTGTGCACCATTGGGGTAATTACTGCAAGGCGTTCCAATGCGAGGATAAACGAATGTTATAAATTAACAAATGTCTATCCATCATTTCTCTATATTGTAATAGCCCTCCACATTAATGTTTAAGACTTGCATCATCCGATTTCTCTGTAGGTATTTCTTATTTTTCTAACGAGCAATTTAGGCCAGCACCTTGAAACAAATTGGGACTACAAGTGCCCACTTACCTCCCAGACTCCCAATTGAAGTCGTAGTTTGAAGGATTCAAAAATTCCTAGACTTCAAGACTTTCACAAGTGAGTAGGGCCACTTCTAGTCTAACTAGATGCAGTTGAAGAACACTGTAGTCAAGACTGCTCGAACATTTTGTATGAGAAAAGACCTTTGCACTGAGGCATTTGTCCTAGATTTGAAGATTACAGGCTGGTATTACTGTAAATAAAAACATAAGTAACAATAACGACATGTTTAGAAATTATGGCAACACTTCCTAAAGTTCGATAAATTCGGAAACGCAGATGTAAAATAGAAAAATTAAATGTTTTGAAGTACAATTAGACTTTGTAGAATATTCATGAATTCTGTGTTACAGCAATTATCAATATGCTGACATCTCAATACGAAGTCAGAATAATCCAATTCTAATCCAGATCAATTCCAATTTAAATCACACAGTAACAAGACGAACAGAAAATCAAATAGGTAAGTCTCATCTACATATTCATTCCGCAACCACTTTTAAAAAAGGAACAATAAAAAGCCCTACCCTTGTTCTACAGCCTGCAAAAAGTTCAACAACGGCCAAGATTACGACGCACACGCAAATAGGGTTACCATATACAGGCAAACTTTAATGGGCGCTGGGCAAACTCACTGCCCAGTGGGTCCCTCTTCATAGCAAGTGACATTGCAGGGCTAAATGGAGGTGGCGAGATGAGCTGGACTCCTTTAAAAAATTGGCAAAATAGAAGGCCCGACAATGAAAAATAGTTGCTAACAAAAAAAGAGAGTGAGTAATACTAATTAATATGACTCTGAAATTGCAAAATAAATTTTGTCGAGTTATACGAAACAGTTAATATACTGAAAAGTTGATGATTATTTCATATTTCTAAGTGGTGTCCCATAGTAAAAATTGCTCATATTCATCACATCAAGTCACAACAATCTGAATTTCTTTAATAGATTTTCAACTTTATCGCCGAAGCATTAGGTTCAAGGTTGATTGGAAAAAATTGACGGTTTTGGGTAGCTTGATGTGCTGGCGTCTGTACCATTCACCCTCTGATAAATTGCAATTAAGAATTAAGGTACCTTGTTCGTTTGTTTACAATAATGTTGATGTGAACTCCGTTTTTTTAAAATTGTCTATGGTGTAACCAGTAACCATTATATTGTCCATCCCGACATAGAATTGACAAGTTTTTTTTACATCTATGAAAGGTACAAAAATAAACTTTGGTTTTTAGTATTATTTAATCTTTCCGTCAAAAAATCTAGAGATGCCTTTTTATTATCCTGCTAGGGTGTATAAAATACTCCTCCAATACAAATAAAAAAAACTCTAGGGAGTAAGTGAAAGCCAATAATGAAGATAGATGAAAATTAATCAAGAGTTGCTAATCATTGGTTCGTTATTAATCAGACTTGCTTTTGTTTTTCGAATCCTCATTGGGCCCGTGCGGTTGATTACAGGCTACAGCACACTCCCTCTCGCAGGGGAGAGGACTATGAAGACATTATAGGCGGATTATGCTTTTCATTTATTTCATTTTATCTGAAGACTGATATTTTCGGAGGACATAATTTTTCAAGACTACCTTTTCATCTCCCAACTGTATTGGGATCGACTTCCCGACTTACGTCTCCCGATTTTACGTCTACTTACCTGGCCTCCAGAACCCAGTTACTGGTTTACACAGTAGTACTTGGCAAGACTGGTGTCAGATTTTCTGTCTTCTGACAATCTATAACGACTGCCAGAGATCGATACGGGCTTTATTTTTTAAACAAAAATGTCAGTCTCAGACCAATGTCAGCCACTCGCCTTTCTAAACTTTAAAATGGCTGCCAAAAGCGGCAAACGCCTGTCATAACATGGTAACCCTACCTACAAACACTTGGCACATACAATCCCCCGCTGGGCCCAAGAACTACGGCGTCTATTTATCTCCGGGAGGGCTTCAAGCTCTCGCCATTCTTTACAATAAGCACTATCTTTTATAAAATATGGCGATTTTACGGCGTTTATAAATAAGTTTGCATTCAACGCTTTCACGAAATAGCTGCGATGCCTACGATTCAAGTTCTGAATACAATAGCGCCACATCCTCGTGTGTAGGTGGCGGGCCGTGACTCACTAGGATACCTAAGAGCTGGTGCACACTGCAGGACTTTGATAACGTCTTGGATTTTCCCCATCACGTCAGCTTTTGGACGTTTTTTCTAGTTTATTCGCTAGTTTTATGTTCGACGTGCCTGACATAACACTTAAATTATTTGAAGGCTATGAATTCTCGTATTTAAAAGAGCGTTCAAATTCAAGTTACATTATCATATACTGTCTCCTGAGATAAAGGTTAGTAACCTAGTTCAGGAGGCAGAGCTTTTATGTAACAGTGACACTTGTTTGCAAATAAATGAATTTATTATTATTATTATCATATAGGCAAGAATCAATGTCATAACGTGTCAAAATGAAGGGAAATTTTAGATATTCTTGACAGTTTGCGAATGCAAATGCGGGTGCTCCTTAAAAATGCGAGATTTGCCCCACTTGCTATATGCCAATCAATAAAACTTTCGATCAGTCATGATTGCAATTCTTCAATTGAATTTTGTTACTATCCAATCCATATCGTCTTTTATAATGCTTTATAACAGCAAAGGAGAGGAACTCTGTGCCTTTTTTTTTTAAGGACGGGAAATCATCAAATGACTTCTTCCGCTCTGGGTGGAGCGGAAAGCCGTGTCAGACTCTTACTGCCTAAACCCATCCGTGTTCCTTCTGAAGCCCTTTGCGTTCCAGGGCCGCGGTAACTCTTTCGAACAAATTCCGCAACCCTGGGGAACTCTGTGCCTGCGTCTGTGTTTCCAAACGCATACAACCCTAGTCTCTTCAAAATTAGAGTGAACAGGCTTCTTCTGGTAAGCTCGCTCGCATCTTATGACCTAGACTAGAGTCAAGAGCAAACCCATCTCAAATAAAAAATAAAATAAAAGTTTCCGAAAAATATTTCGCATAAATGTAACTAACGAGAACACTGACCATGATCTTGTAATTCGATACTATTGAAATGATAAATGATATTAATTATATTTATGTCAATCGGAGCAAACAAATACCTTTATGCGTCAAAATAAAAAAAATGTTTTAAAGTTGATGAGATCAGTGTTTCCTAAATTTCTCCATCCGACTGCCCCAAAAGGAGGTTAAAGTATTGTGCACAACCTTGCAGTTATGTAAAACATAGAGCATCAAGCGTGAACATAAGTTAAAGTCACACTACCGTCCCCAATCGAGTCCAACTCGTGTACAACAGCCCTAAACACATTAAACAACAAACCTAAACACTGCAGCGGCAGTGTACTCCCATCTTTATGTAGATGTACCTTTCTAATTGACGTAAACCTAGAGAGCTGACAACATTAATATTTCCACTCTAGTGCTTTAAGTGCATTTTCTATTTTATCATTGTAATGAACTACAGTAAAATCGTGCACTTGGATTAATTCAGAAATATAGGAATGGGTTTATTTCTGTGACTAGAGGTGTGCAGGGGATCTTTGAGAGTTGCTATTTTAGTATATTTTATTTCAAGCAGAACAGAACAGCAGCCCTAATATGACGTGCTAATGCCATCCAATTCTGATGATCTAAACGGGATAGTGATATTTGCTATGTATAGCTCCGTCTCCCTCTTAGAGCGGAATCATGATCGTTTTAAGAATTCATAGTAGGGGGCCCCAGGCTACTTCTTGAAATTAATTTGTTAGTTTTGTACTGGCATCGATGCCGCCACATGAAAAACTAAGAACCGAAATTTGTACGGCAACAAAAAGAACCGCGACGCCATCTATCCTGTCAGTGACAAACTAACAACGAAATCCTGCATCGCGCAAGCAAAGTTCTCCGTGCGATTTGAACATATACAGCAGTCCGAATATCAACTACCGGGCAGTTGCCCACCAGACACAACAACATTGGTAGGAGGATCCTCCCACTACACTGGAGTGTGCAGGACTTTACTCTCTGTTCCACATACCTGTAGAGTTACAACTTTTGAAAAGCAAGGAGAAATCTT
This sequence comes from Mamestra configurata, assembly GCA_002192655.3. Taxonomy (NCBI): domain Eukaryota; kingdom Metazoa; phylum Arthropoda; class Insecta; order Lepidoptera; family Noctuidae; genus Mamestra; species Mamestra configurata. The sequence continues at coordinate 108,142 of NDFZ01004798.1, forward strand.
CTTATAGTTCTATCCTGCCAAATAGATTTTTTTCAAAATGTCTAACGAAACTTTGAAACAAAATTATCATCACTCGTGTGTCTGTCTGTTACAGCCAATTTGCTCCAAATCTACTGTGTCGTTTCATTTGCTATTTGGTACACATATGAACTTCTGTGACCCAAGGCCGGACGAGCAAATAAATAAATACAAATTAGAACATTTATTTTTTTAAACACAATAAAAAAAGTTTATCAAACTCGGTCTTCGCCGGTTGTATCTATTCTGTATTCTTAAAAATTATTATTATTCGCAATATCTTAGTAGTCATACTTTTTGTGACTGTTTACATTTCTAATTAACTTCAGCTATTTTCGTCAAATTATGACAGGTCTATTATGACAATAAATTATAAGTGTTTGCCTAATTATTACGGTAACTAAACGATCTATCAACATCATAATTTATCTTTAAAATTATATTATGGAAGGAGAGCATTTTTTGTTCGGACAAAAAAACTAAGTACTACATTAGTGTAGATGAGAAAAACAGGAAACTTCACTAATGTAACTATTATATTACTAGAGGTATATATAGCATATAAAAGCTTCACTAAATCCATGTTTAATTCATACTAATATTATGTGAAAGTAAATCGGTCTGTCTGTCTCTTTGATTTGTCTTCATGGCAGAAAGGATTTTAATGAAACTTTGCACAAGGGTAGACAGTGTACCGTGTGGTAGGGTTAGGGTAATATTTTTATCCCGGGAGCATATTCCCTTGGGATAATATTTCCTGAGAGTATATTTCGAAAGTCCGGAAGGAAATATACTGATATTCCCTTCTGACTTTTTTTGAATTCCTGATTTGTTTTCTTTTCCTTGGAAAGAAAGAAGAAAAGAAAAGAAAGAAAACAAGTTTCTTCTACCACAGATGTCGCACAAAAACACAAAATTAAAAGAAAGTAACATTTCAACTATTTATCTAAAATAAAACTAAATAAAAACCTGTTTCTCCCAAGCTATGTCAGGACAGGACATTAACTACAACGAGTCTCTCTGGTCACACCACAGACAATACAGAATACAGTTTAGTAGTTGTCTATGGACGAAATACCTTTTTGTACAGTCGGCCACAAGTCGGTGGCATATTGTAGTCTGGGTCGGTGGCAACACCATAGCAGAGTTTTGCCTTTACACCAGCCAGAGGAATGAACTTCCACAATGTTGCATTCAAATTATAAAAAATAATACCCAGCTACCCTACTATGCTAACTTGATACTTGCAAGCAAGTTGGAAGCGTCGCGTTCTCATATACATACGAATAACTTATCCAAGTTAGGCCTGACGCAGACGATCAATTTACCACATCGCCGTGCACGCGCGACAGAACTGGGCTGTCGCTGTCGTGTCGTTTGTCGCTGTCTGACTGCGACAGTATGCTTGATCGTCAGTCAGTCCCTTAGGTCGATTGCTGATCATCCGTTTTGCATGTTACGTGCGACGTGATCCTTTATTGGAACGATTCTATAGTTTATCAATAACCTGCTTTTGTATCGAAGTTTGTTGTAAATATTTTTGATGAATCGAAGGGACATAACGTGAAGAAATGATTGATTATGAAACGAGTAGGTAGAAGTTGGCTAAAGAAAGAATGGATGAGTAAGAGTAGGAACTATTCAGTCAGCCGTAGCTGTATGAAATAATTTAAAGAAGAAGACTTGCTACTTCAACCGCAATTAACAACACGCCTGTATTCCCCACAGAGATAAGCAGAGGTGTAACTAACCACCTTGACTACCCAAACCATTACAACAATAAAAAATATTTTAGGCTATACAATGTGGAGACATCGATATGGCAATAAATGAAAACAGTGGCAATACTGGTTCATAGGAATATTTTCAAACTGTTATAAATCCTGTCACCGAAATTAAAAATAAACTTTCACGTCAAAAAAACTTAAACAAGTCAAGGATAGTGACTACTATTCTGTCGAAATATTCCAAGCAGTCTGTTGCAGTTAGTGACATCAAATCTGTGATAAAAGACAACATATTCGTATGAACTAGTATTGCCAGTGTTTTGATTTATTGTCGTATCGTCGTCTCCACCCTGTACCTATAAACTCATAGAAAGTATAAGTCTGACACAAGTCTCGCCATTTCCCATGGCTGGTGTGTGCCAAAGTACCTTTACACACACATTACAGTATATTTATGTCTTCAAAGCGTTAATGTAAGTAATAAATCGTCTAACGCAAGGCGAATTTCCAGTAGTTTCTATCGTTTCTATGCTGCGTGGGTGGTTCGGCTCACAAGACAGGCTCCAGTAGCCTCCGGGGTCAAAGTTCGTACAACTAAGCCTACTTAAGTAAATAATAATGGCCCACGAGGTTTATAATAAATATTAAATTGTGTAGTAATATTGTTAATCTCTTAACTGGTTGGCTATGGCCTGAGTAAAGTAATAAAGCTCTTTTTAATATTAATTTTCTCTTTTACTTGCCCTTAAAAGTTTTTAATGTACCGATAACCCAGTTGCTGGGTTTTGGGGGTCGGACAGGCGCTCCTTGTAAAATACTGGTATTCAGCTGAATCCGTAACTCCATCATAGTTTAGATCTGTCAATCGAGCTCTATACTCCAATCATCATCATCATACCAGCCGAAAGACGTCCACTGCTGGACCTAGGGCTCCCCAAGGAGAAGGTTTGCCATAATCGCCACGCTTGGCAGGCGGGTTTGGCGATCGCAGTGCAGCTGTTACAATGTGCAGAGAATGCTGCTGCCCATACTCTGGTGAGTCCCTTAGTCGCCTCTTACGACACGCACGGGAAGTGATAGGATGGTGCTATTCTTTTACGTCCGACACCATACAGAATATACTACAATACCTAATTATAATCAAGAGAATATTGAAATCTGAGGGAAGCTCTTCGTAATGTTAATGTGTATCCATGGAGAACCGGCCCGGATCGGCAAGAACCAGCCCAGATCAGACAGATCCGGTTCGACTCTATTGTCTAACTATTACCGTTCGACGTAGGCGGCGAAGCTTAGATGACGTACGGCGGCCCGTTTATATGGTACGATATTCTGGCCATCTTGCGTCGCTTATGTACCATGAACTGTATTACTTCTTAGATGTCGATGAAACCGTCAGCAACATTTGGAGCCCTAACCGCCTACTTATCGTTGGCGACGAATTTTTGAAAAACTCGTTTTGCATGTTAAACTAAATCATTTAAGATATAAAAACGCATTTTCAGCTAAATGTCACATACGAGTACCGGGGGGAAATCCTCATGGATGTCCTCCGCCCTGGGGCGGGCAGAGGGGTCTGTCTGACTCTTACTGACTAAAACCACCCCTGTATTCCATCTCCCACCTACGCCGGGGATCGCGGGAACATATGCGACTTCCGTAATCCAAGGCTGGTGCAGGCCCGCCTCTGCGGTGAGG